>BQNB010114472.1:0-21746 GCA_026074375.1 Tanacetum coccineum
GATTGGGATGTGGATGACTTTCTCATCACAAATAATTCTAGCATGATATTTGGATAACCAATCCCTACCAATGACAGCGTCGAAACTACCGAGTTTGATCGGCGTAAGATCAATTTCGAAAGGTTGGTTTAACAAAGTCAGAGTTGCACCCTGAATAACGGTGTTTGTGCTTACTAGGTTTTCGTCAGCCATTTCAATATTGTAAAAGGTATCTATTGTAATGGGTAGAATATTTAGCATAGAGGCAAGAGATATGGATACGAAGCTTTTATCGGCTCTAGAATCAAATAATACTCTAGCTAGATGTTGGTTTAGAAGGAACATACCCGTGACTACGTTTGGGTCTTGGTAAGAATTCCTATCCCTCAACATGTAGGCTTTTCCCTGGGTATTGTTATTGGTGGTCTTTCAGCACTGATTTGCATAATGCCCTTTCTCTCCACAGACGTGACAAGTAACTATCACTGGTAACAGATTACTTCCAGTGGCTGGCCCTTTGTTTCTGCAATTCCTAGTCAAATGGCCCACCTTATTACAAGTATTACACTTGACAGTGCAAGGTCCTGTGTGATGCAAGGTGCATTTCTTACACAGGGAACGGTTTCCAATATACCTAATATTCTAAGCTGGAGTGGTAGCATAAGCCCTAAAGGTTTCCTGTCTTCTGTTCTGTTGTGGTTGGTGATTATTGTAGCGGTTGTTGGTATTGGTGTTACTATAGCTGTTGTTATTGTTGAAAGTTCTTATGTCGTCAAACTTTCGTTTGTGATCACTTGATACTTGCATCGGAGTGTGCTTTGTTACCTGATCCATTAGCCTCTGGGCTATGTTAATGGATTCCTTTAGAGTTTGAAGTTTAGAGGCGGTAACATTCCCTTCAATACTTCGAGGCAATCCCTTGATGAAAACTTCCATCATTTTCTCAAAATCTGGCACCATAGTGGGACATAAGGTTGCCAATTCCTAGAATCTTCTTACATATGCCTTGAGATCATTCCCCTTCACAGTCAGATGGTAAAATTCATCTTCCATCTTCTGGACCTCTGTTCGGGGACAGTACTTCTTTATCAAAAGCTTCTTGAATTCAACCCAGGTAATCTTGTAAGATTCTTCTATCCCAATAGGTTGGGCAAAAGAATTCCACCAGGATAGAGCTTCTTCAGTTAAAGTACCAATAGCAAACTTCACCTTGCAGTCTTCGGTACAGTTGCTACGCAAAAACACTAATTCAGTTCGCTCAAACTAGCGGATAAGTCTGACATCTCCTTCTGTACCTTTGAAATTGAAAGGTTGGCAGCTCATGAACTCTTTGTAGCTACACTTTCTTGCTACAGGAGCTTCTCTTTCTCTGGTGTTCCTATTGGTATTGTCAGCATTTGCCATTGTTGCAGCTTGTGCTTCCAGAGCTGCGAAAATACTATCAGCAACTAGTTTCTTGATGGCAGCCTGAGTCATGGTTGGTGCTTCAGATGTTGACGTCCTTTTCGCGGAGGGCATTTCTATTAAATAAAGACAACACGTAATAAGAATGATATCTTTATTCTTTCCTTATAAATACGTAGGTTAAATATAATAAACATTGTCACAATTGTGATATCATTAGATACTATTTGATATGAATTCTTAACATGTATCTAACTTTATTAGTTTGTTTTTGGGGGTCATGGTATATGATTTCATTTAATGATGAAAAACGGAGAAGTAATTATAGACACAAGGATGAATATAAAATGGGCTCACCCATTATATTTTATATCTATGAACGACTTTGCGTTGTACTTGTACTAGTCAAAATTTGAAAGTGTTGTTATTTATACCAACATCCTGTGGCTAGGTTTTCAAAAAGCGATAACTAAATATCTATTAGTAGTCTGATGGTCCTTCACTGGCTTTGGGGGTGTTCTTGTGTTCATAAATTGCATTCAGAAGACTTTCCTTATTTGCTTGGTGACGAGCCTGGATATCTTTGATGATTTGTTATAGATTAGCAATCCTGAAGCGAGCTAGAGCAAATCTTGCTGTTATTTCCCAATTGCTTTCTTTGAAGTTTAGCAATTTGAGTACGAGACTCTCGGAGTTTAGCTTCCAAATTGTCAAAATCTTGTTGTATGATCACTCCGGCCCCTTTCCGAGACTTTTATATTGTCATTCTATGTGCTCTCAATGTGGCTCGAGAGAGAGTTTATCTAGGTGATTCAAAATTTCCTCAATTTGCTCCTCGTGATGTTCCAAACTTGTCTTACGAGAGCTTTTTCCTATCTCAAATGCTTGAGGTAGGGCAAAAGTAGAGGAGGATGATCAGTCACGACCTCGTTTCTTAAGTGACAATAATTCCTCAGGAAGAAAGAATTCTTGAGGATTAGACATTGGAGATAAACATTTGAAGAGGAGGCATATTCGTGGCGGTGGAATAGTGTGATTCCTTTGTAGCATTGTTGTATGCATGCATGTCTTCATATAGGGGTCATCATGAAAAAGTAAAAAGAGTTAGTGAGCTATTAGAACTTAAAACCCATATTGAGTTATTTGTAGAGCTAGATAATGTTATCCTGGTGAAAGCTGGGTGGGACATAGTCCGGTGAAGCCGGGATATAGTCCAAAAAGTTAAACGAAAAAGCATCCTCAATATTGGAAGTAGGGTGGCTGGGATAAGACATCGCTCTGTTAACAACCCAGTGGTAGTATAATAGTTATGTACTTTACATACTATTCCGGAAGATGTAGTGGCACGAAGGACTTTCTTGGATGGAAAAAGAAAAGTAGTTATAGTTAAGGTTTCAACCTTGTTCTCTATAACCGTGGCTCTGATACCAATCTATAACACCCCCATTTTTGACATATAGCAGCGGAAGCTAATCTGGGGTATTATTTCATAGTACAACAGTCATAATCATAGAAAACGACTCAAAAGAGATGTTTTTAAAAGATAAGTTATCATTCATTATTTCATCAGAGTTTTTACAAATAGAGGTCCCAAAATCTACATGAAAACATAAAGTTTGAATGATAACAGTTTAGCCATCTTCAAGTCCGTGCCACTCCGTGCCATAAGTTGCTCAAATACCTGAGATAAACATGCTAAAAAGGTCAACACAATGGTTGAGTGAAATTCATAGGTTTATGTTAAACAGTTTGAATACAAGTTCAATAGTGGGTTACGTTGTTATACACCCATAAGTGTAATAATTGCAATGAGTACAATTATTATAGAAAATAGTATTATTGCCCTAAGCTCATGCACCGAGACCTTGAGATAATCAATAATTACAATAAGTTGCCCCAACGGGTGCCTTTGCCAAACACCCGCATAGTGTTTCAAATGAAGTGCATTTGGTTACCAGAAAGTATAGGTACACCAACGGGGAAGCTCAGTCCCAAATAGATCTATTCACAGCATTCGCGCTTACTCCGAAAAGTAATTAACGGTTCATGATAGTGGGGTCTTAATGGCAAAAGTAAGGACTTAGGCAATAATATATCAGGATAGCATACAGTTGGAAAAATACTCGTATTCATGGTTTATAGCATGTATCCCCCTCGCGGGTTTATGAAAACATTAGAAGATTTAAAATGCGAGGCTATGAACTCACCTTAACAGGGGAAATCTGATTGATGGCAAAAGTATATCAAGTGAAAGTAACGGCTTCGTCACGCAACCTGGGGTAATATGTCAAGTCTTAGTGTGATGGTTTATGTTTCAAAACTTTATAAAGTTTAACGTATTACTTTGATTTATTAATTTATGGAAATATTGTATCACTGTTCAGGCCATCATAATTCAGAGGTCATGTAGTAAACGTTTGAGGAGCCAAGACACTTTAAATCGTAAATCCAGCAAACTCGTCAAAACGTATACCCAAATGAAACTCCTCACATGAAGCTCCCTAGTAACGTGATACGATAAGATTTTAAGTTTCTTCAAAAGTTAGTCGATGATAAATTACGTTAAATATATACTCGTAATTGTTTTCTAATGCGCTCGCCCCCGGCCCCCCCCAGATCGATGATTAATATCGGATTAATGTGTCCGGGTTTTATTAAAATCGTGTTTATAATATTAATATATTTTTTATAATTTATATAAATTATTATATTTTATATTATTAAGTTGCAAAAAAATGGCCAATATATACCCTTGGTTTATAAACTTTTACAAGTTTAGTCTGTATATATCTAAGTATATATAATTTACCCTTTAACTTTAGAACTTGGAAAAGATAGGTCCTTATAGTTTTAACTTTGGAATATAATTTTCACCCTCTAGTTATAAATTTCAGAATTTACGATATATACCCCTTGCATGGAAATAATTTACAAATCAAGTCCAAAAAGCCATGCAAGCTTATTTTAGGGTTCCAAATGATATTTGCAGGTTATAGCTTATTAGAATAAGTAAGATAAGATGTTTAACATAGAAAAGATTAGAAAAAGGATCTGTTTGTAGAATATCAAACGGGTCATTTTTTGGGTTTTTAATAAAAAAACACTGGGGTTTGAGGATTCAAGGCTTCAACAAGAGTTCATATATGATCTTAAGAGTATTATGACTGCTAATACAGATTATAAGCTTATGAAACAAGATTGAGCTTACTACCGAGCTAAATGGGACAAAATGGTGTTTTTGGGTTTGTTACGCTCAGTAATCGACTTCTCAAGGGGGACCTCACATGATCCTTCATTCTGATTTAAGACTCCTCACCTGATCCTTCTTGGTCTGATTTAAGACTCCATTTGAGTGTATGATGAAATTTGAGGTGTGATTAAAGAGTGTGTGTGTTTCGGCTATTTATAGGGTTCAAAACCCTTAGTGCCCAAGTTTTCTTGGTGGCTAAGGGTTAAGGGCTGTAGATAGATGACTAAAGAAGGCTAGATGGTGAGTATGGTGAGCTATAAAAATAGCTAGGCAATGTAGAAGGGTGTTGGAGGGGTTTATGAAAGTTAGGCTAGAAAGGGTGACAAGGAGGTGATGGAGGTGCTTGGTTGGTTGCTTGAGGTGCTAAGCAAGCTAGCAAGGAGGTGACAAGGTGAGGTGCTAGCTAGTTTGGTTTAAAAATAGGTAAAAAGAAAGAAAAAGGGTGTCGGGTTTGTTTTATTTTGGGTTAGGGTTTAGGGTTTTAAAATGTGGATTAGGGTTAGGATTAGGGATATATTAGGGTTTAGGATTAAGGTTTAGTGTTAAGATTAGGGTTAGGATTAAGGATTAGGGTTTAGTTTTAGGTTTTAAAAAAAAAAAAACCCCCCCCGCCGCCACACACCCCCCCAAAAAAAACAAAAAAAAAAAAAAAAAAATAAAAAAAAAAAAAAAACAAAAAGGTTTAGTTTTAGGTTTAAAAGTAATGCATTAAGTGCTTGTATCTTGTGTTACAGCGGTGGTAAAGTTTAAACATGATTTAGGAGCTTAAATGACATAATTAGCTTTTTAGGTATGATTAACTTATACATTGTGCTTTAGAAAGTTGTAACTTAATTTAGAAAGGAAAAGATATTCAAATGTGGTGCATTGTACACTTGTACACATGCTTTAGAGGGTTGCACATTTATTTTATATGTATACATACTTTTATCTTAGGGTTTAGATGTAACGTAACGTTTAATGCTTGTTTTGATATAACGTTTTGAAAAGTATGTTAAATGAATAATGTACTTGGTAAAAATGATATTAAGATATAGACTTGACATATTAGGATGTTTATATGATATAAACATAGATATAGATGGCATTGGTAGAGGTTGCGTGAGCTCGTTTACTTTAGAGATGCAAGTTACGTTGCATAATGAGATAAAACAAAAATTTTCCCTGTAAAAAAGTAGTATATAAAGTGCATCTAATTTAATAGATGGATATTACAGTGCATCTAATTTAATAGATGGATAATTACATTGATGAAAATTACGGGTTGTTATACATTGATGGATAATCCCTCATCTACATAGTAAAAAATTTTGAAATCCAAGTACATTGATACTAATTATGATTTCAAGAAAGTTGGAAAATAATAGATCACTATTTGTTTTTTACTGGTTATTTAACATTACAATGTTTATCAAATCCAGAGGGTGCATCGTGATTATTTTAAAACTTTACATTAATTGTAATGTTGTCTAAATTCAGTGGGGAGCTACAAGGTTTATTCTATTGTTAATAACCCAGATTACTTTCTCGCTTGTTACCCAATATTTCCCCCCCCCCCACAATTCCTGAGATAATGCATAATTTCCAAACTATAGACACTCATGGTTTTAAGGATGCCGCTGCCACTATTTCTTATTATATAAACAAAGTGGTTACTATATCTACTTGTAACTCTAATATCTATGACACAAACCATATCATATTGTCCATATAACTAACGAATGTCGTGTTGTTTGACTTACATGTATGATGTTGTGTCCATGCACAGTGCGGAGAATTCTTAATTGTGTGCAGGGTACAACACATAACAAAAACACTATGATTAAAGGTGATCTTGACTATTAAGGTAAGTGATAAATATGTTGATGATATGTAATTAAAGACTACTTTCTGTAAACATGTTTATGGTTTTTGAATGTCCAGAAAAATGAAGTATCTTGATTTAAGCTCTTCAAGTAAAAGGGTTATGGCTCTGGAAGGTCCCAAATAATAAAGTAATCTTGTTTAACTTAGAATTACTATTGAAGTCAAGAGTTGATGTTCAGAGTTACTTTAGTTAAATATGTTTATGTTTAATGTAAATTAGTAGAAAAAGGATATCCTTAAATGTTGAAAGACTTATAACATAAAGTTAAGTTATATCTTCTGGCTATGACATGAACAAAAGTCCTTGAATTGTTCAAAGGCAAAATAATGTATAGTTAACATGGATAGAGTTCTTGAACTAGTTAAAGCCGTATACATTATTGCATGCAAATAGGTTTTTTAAATACTATATATTCAATTTGGTTTGACACAATTTATAAGTATGTGACCTAAAGAGTATTAAGTTATTTAAAAGATTGAGATAAAGTCTCACAAAAAATTATAATAGAATACAACATATTCATTGTTGTCTAGAGTGTTGCTATCAAATTCTTTGAAATTATTTTAAATTGTGATAACTTAAATATTTTATCTCCAAATTTTCAAGGTTTAAATTGAGTATTGTCGTGTATATTACTCAAAAATAACTTCTCCTAGAAGGTTGAAGTGACACTTCATGTTTATGGAATATGATGACATACCCTTTTAAGTCTTTAAAATTGAAGTTCTGAATTTGTTAAAAGTCTTATGAAGAATGATATTAACAAAACTATAATCTCAGGAACTTCCAATGTATCTTGTTTAGTGCTACTCTACATGCTAAGTATTATAGAAGAATCTTTAATTAAAAAGGCAATGGTGCATTTTAGATATGAAAGACGATAAAAATACAAAAATACATAACCTTTTAAAACTTTATAGTGAATATCTTTATCGACGGCTTTAATTATTAAAACCTTAAAAATGATAATTATTTTGTTCATAGATCCGCAAGGATACCTCAAATACTTGATTGATAAATGTTATATCAATATTGAGGAATATGAGTCACAGGATCATAGTGAACCTGTTAATCATTAAAGATGCATTATTGAATTTTGAATTTGGTATCATGGTGAAACCATTAAGATGCATTGTTGAATTTTGAATTTGATTAATGACTCAAACTATGAATGTTAAGATGTTGTCCATAAAGATAATCATTTTTGGAACTTGATTGATCTTTAACTAAACGGTTAGACTGTGAAGTTAAAATGAGTTTCATCAAAGAGAAGAAAAACCCAAGTGGTTTGGTTCTTGGTTTCAAACTCATAAGGACAATGTTGTACACATATTTGATGCATGCATTATGATAGGATTTTAATCATACTCAAGCAATTGATTATGATTAAATATTCTTTCTATGCGCATTAATTATATAAAGATGATTGATTGTCATACTAGTGTTCATATAGATGAAATATGACAATGGAATTTTTTAAATCTTTATTGTGATGATTAATATTGCATGAGGACGGTTGAGATAACTCAAAGGAGTTTATGAATTATATAATCTTACAAAGGGTACAACGCTGGGCATGAATCCAAGTACCGGCAGGCCGGCGGGTATGGATCAATTGCCGAACATCTAGGAGAAAATATCTTAGTTTTATTATTAATAAATCATATGCTTTATTTTAAATTTAATTATAATAAGATAGCTACCGGAGTTATTCTAAAAAGCTAGTGGGTGTATTATGTTCAATGTTTCATTCACCTGAAAAATTTAGAAAATAAAACTTACAACGTGTAAAATTTGTTTTTGTATAAACATATGTGGTATATAATCTAACACAAATATAACATACCATTTAGAAATCTAAATCATTAGACTATCTTTTGATAAGATAGATCATGAATGAAATATTAAATTTAGTACTAAAGGATTATTATGTAATTATTTGTGTAGATGAATAGTTTGTATCATGCAGGAATAAAGATGTTTAAACTAAAATGGTATTTTCGAAGTTATTAGATAATTATAGACTCTAAATATTTTTAAAGGAATTATGTTTGGTTTTGGAATTCTTCCTTAGCTTTGGATTTGCTCTTTGTAATGAAATCTTAAGGATATTACACAATTGGTTGGGTGAAATCTAGAAATATTCGAATGAACTTGGAGTTCATGAGGTGACAAACATTATTAAGAGAATATTCATTGTTTACGGATTTTAAAAGCATGGGGTTGTTTGTGTACACAGGATGCTAATCTAATGGAGTGTACTCAATAGCTTAGTAATGGTATGATTTCATCTTGATGTGACATGTGGACTAGTGCGCTCAAACTGAGAGCATAGTTGCATTATACATTATTACTTTACAATTTTGGAAGTGCGGAGATGATTTGTTGTCAATAGTTGATGTCACACACCCTAGGAGATATATTGTGTTAATATTTGAGATCTTTGTATAAACAAACATCATCATAGATATTCAAGAAATTCATTAACTTGATATTCTTGAAATAAGTATCTCAAAATCTGAAAATCAAAGCTAGTTGATTATAAATGAATTCTATGCTTGTCAACAAGTACGATCGTCGTATCTTGGAGGCATGATTTGTCACCTAGAATTACTCTTGCATTTGATCTATTGTTTTTGGGATAAGGGATGTTAAAAACCAATTTTATTAATGATCAAGATTGTGGGTATGAAGTTATAATTTAATATAAATTGTGTCCTATATTTTCATGTTTAATCCATGAATAATATTTATTATTCTAAATTAGTCCGTTGTCGATTAACAATATGGGAATATAGTTAAATTAAGACAACTCTAAGTGATTAGTGATATCTTAGATATTAAAGGATGTGTCCGCCAAACTTACATGATATTCATAAGATGAATATTGGACTTTCCCCAACTAACAAGATCTTCACTTTATGGATCGTCGTCATCAAGTGAATCTTGTAAGTGATTTTGATTTACTAAATCCGTAGACTTGAGATGCAAGTATGTCTTGCATGTGTGGATAATCTTTCTTGATGTAGTTTAAGTTATTCTGAATAAGGTAGCTAATAAGGACTATTTTTAGAAGTGATTGTGAAGCATATGACTTGACACTTGTAGTCAATATAGAATTTGTTCCTTCAATAGTTGAAGTATGATGCCACTGGGACTAGGGTTAATCAGATGTATGTGTGGCCACACCCAAAAACTCAGGTAGATATGTCTCATATTTTAGTAATCTTAATTACTTCATATATACGAGAAACTGAATCGATAATTAATGGATATGGTCTGAGATCCATTATTCCATTTTTAACACGGTATCGGAAACAAAGGGATTGTAAATACTTAAATCATTTAACTGTGACTTTATGAAGTACACTCAGGTATTCTTGGGAGCATTGGCGTGTTGCTAGATGCTTACCAATGTTATTATATTATTTTGAGACATGTCCAAGTGGGAGCTGTTGAAATATGTAAATATATCAAAGAATATATGTTCGGGAAATTACGCGTATACACAGATGATATGTTTATTATTGTAATTAATATATTGTATATTAATTATATTAAAATATTCAGACAAAAATTAGAATTAACGGTCTCTAATTACACACGTTTGACGTTATTGAAACTAATTAATAGATATTAACAAGTGAGGGACTTGTTAGTAGAAAAAATACCCGTGAGGTGTTGGTTGTGACCGGTTAAACAGGGGAAAAAAGGAAAGAGTTGATTGTCGTATCTGAAAATAAGAGGAGTTGTTGAGCATGACTTGGAGAACAAGTCTTGGGCTATATAAACCCATTCCTCATTCATTCGATGCTTGAGGGAGTTTTTTTAGAGAAAAAAATCATAGAGTAATACGATTAATATTCCTAAACAGTCGGTCGATAATTGCATACCAATAGAGGTTATCTACTTTTGGTATCATTGGTGGTTTTCGCGTTGTTTTATTTATTTATACACACGCGTATATTCAAGATGTTGATTATTTGTAAGTTGCTAAAATGGTACGCGTTTTGGATCCTTTGTACATTAACATAATTCTATACATGTTTATCTTTTTCGCTGCGTACTCGTGATATATTTAATGGTTAAATAGATGTAAAAACCCAATAGTTATCTTTGTGATCAATTTGCTCACAAACTTGAGGTTCTTGATATATGTCTTTAACATGTTTTTCACCAACCTCGATCTCCATGTCTTTTTCTTAAATCTTGTTCTCGGCATTTAGTAATTGGTATGTTGAGTTGTGAATCGGCTTATATCCACATAGTAAAATTGAGTTAAAGTGGTTAGTCTCCACTTATAAACCCCATATTCGTAATTGTAAACTTATATCTTGAGTGCGTTTTCATACGCTGTGTAGTTTAGCAAGGGTCGTGCATTTTGGAATGATTTCGAGCAGTTGCTCGGGTCTTGCAGTTGGCACGATCGTACAGTATAGCCTGAATCGTGTAGTTTGGCACGAGCTGCAACTGTTTAGCTCTGAGCTAATGAATATCTCATCTGGTTTTGATCCATGACTGCTACGTACTATCTAGTCTTGGATACCACGTTATATCTTGTGTCAATTTACATTTCGTAATTACTTTCCATAAGCCTTGTTTTGTACTTCTATGGTTTGTTCGAGCGGTGTATACATGAGCGATATACCGTACAGAGGTCTGTACAAAGGTGTGTGTAGTTGCGATATACCCTAACAAAGTGGTATCAAGAGCCAGGCTACGATAAACAATGGCAGAAGACGGTAAGTTAAAGATCGACAATATGATGGTTATGATTTCGGTTTTATAAGAGTAGATAAAGAAATTCTATATCAGAAGAAGCTTTAGGAGCCTTTAGCAAAAGCCAAACCTGCAGGCATAAAGCAGAAGTTTGGACCCTATAGATATGTGTGGTCAGGTTATTCCTTGGTCAGAGAAACAGAGTCTCCACGTTGTCAATGAGAAAACTACATACGGCTTGATTAAAGCTCTATCTAATATGTACGAGAAACCTAGTGCGTCAAATAAGGTGTTTCTTATTTGATAGTTGGTGAATACGAAGATGAAAGAAGGGACATCCGAAGGCTCTACTAAGCTAACATTCAAATGGATTCGAGATTTGATTCTTTGTTGAAGATATCCGTCAGAAGACATCCAGAGAATATACGAATTATTTGTTAAGTGCAGAGGACAAATACATGGCAGAGGGCACGACAGAGGGCAAGAAGCAGAACAGAAACAAGTCGAAATCATGTAAGATATGAGAGATAAAGTACAGGCAAAATATCACGTGTACCAGAAGGGCCACTTTCAAAATTAGTGTTCGAAGCTTGTAGCCTCCAAGGATAAGGAGGTTAAACATGCAGTTGGAGACTCTAATGACGCATTGGTTTATTGCGTTGAGAATACGGTTGAAGATCGTATATGGATTATGGTGCATCGTTCCATGCTACATATTGCAAAGAAGAGTTAGAAAGGTTCAAGCTATGCTCTGGTAAGGTTCATTTAGCACATGACAAGACTCTAGACATTGCACGTGTTGGGGATGTTGTCCTCAAAACTTCTTTTGGTACAAGTTGGACTCTGAAGGATGTTAGGTACATTCCAGGCTTAACGAGAAGGTTAATCTCAGTTGGGCAGATTGATGAGGAAGGTTACTACGTAAACTTTGAAGAACAGCAGTGGAAGGTTACTAAAGGTAGTTTGGTGGTAGCTCATGGGAACAAACGTGGAAGCCTGTATATGGTTGAGATACACCCCGAGGGGATTGGCATAATTATTAATGGTAGTGGCAGTGCAGCTGTGTAACACCAGAGACTTGGTGATATGAGCAGGATTGGTATGAGCATGTTAGCTTCCAAAGGCAACGTTCTAGATGTACGGAAGGTAGATATCTACTTCTGTAAGCCAGGTGGTTTGGGGAAGCAGAAGAATCTTTCTTTCATAATGTTAGTGAAGACAAGGAAACTGTAGAGGTTAGAGCAAGTTCATACAGAAGGTTGTGGCCCTACATTTATTACATCAATCTGAGGATCCCGCTACTATGATACTGTTATCGAAGACTGCAGCAGGAGTTGCGGTAGGTATAATGCAAACCTTCAGGTGAAGTGTTTGAAGTTTGATAATGGTGGAGAGTATGGTAGCTGACCGATTAAGTTTTGTGTCGAGAACAGGATAATGATGCTGAAAATGGTCCCGGAAACACCTCTACAGTTTGGTGTTGCTGAAAGATTAAGCCGAATATTCAGAGAGCACGGGGATTTGTGTAAAGGCTCTGAAGATGTTATGGGCAGATTCAGTTAGTACGACCTACTTAATCTACCGCATACCCTACGTTCTGATAGGGTTGCGTAGTCCAGAGGAGGAATGGTGAGGGAAGGATACTACTCTCGCACACTTGAAGGTATTTGGTTGTGACTCATTTGTTAAAGTGAAAGATGTTTGCGGAGATGCCATGAAATGTACATTTATAGGTAGCGGCTCAGATGAAATGCGATACAGCTTTCGGGATACGAAGAGTCACCAGGTTATCCGAAGCAGAGATATTACATTTATGGACTTGATTTATGGAGCCAGGTCTGCGACAAATTCAAGTAGCTTAACAAAGCCAATACAGAAGAGTCAAGTGGTGTTAGTAGACATTCCAAAGAACCTTGCAGAGAATGATAGCATAGTTGCAGAGCATGGGTTGAGTTCAGAAATCACTCAGAGCCCAGGTGGGAGCTCAGATACGAGTGAGGGGTCCAAAAATAGTGGGAGCTTCAAGGATAGTGGAAGATCAGATGAAGAATACTCTGAAGATAGAGCATCCTAGCTCCAAGGAGGGAGGCTTCAAGACTCTACAGGTACGAAGATCCACCATAGAGTCTAGGGCTCTGGTAAGGTACTCTCCATCACCAACTATTTATTACTAACAGAGAACGGTGAACCAGAGTCTTATTCAGAAGCCTTGAGTAGCAAAGAATCCGTACAGTGGAAGAATGCTATTATTGAAGAGATGGTTTCACTTGAAAAGAACCAGACGTGTTCCTTAGTCAGATTACCAGCAGGAAAGAAGGCATCACAAATATTGTGGATGTTCAAGGTCAAAGAAGAGCAGAATAGCAGCGAAAAGGTACAAGGCTAGATTGGTAATTGAGGGTTTCCAACAAAAACGGGGGGTATACTACAATGAGATCTTATCTCCAGTTGTAAAGATGACTACAATCAAGTTAGTCTTGAATATTGTAGCTGCAGGAGCCTTCTTATGTGGGAGCCATGAATGATACATATGCACAGCACACAAGTGAGGGTTTTCAGCTAGCTGGGTAGGAAGAAAACCTAGAGTGCAGATTAAAGGAAATTATGTACGGACTGATTCAAGCACCAAGGCTACGGTACTTGAAATTTAACAGTTGGTCGCAGGCTCTAACATGGCAGAATTCAACAAGCCTAAGTGGTAGTTGCCCATAGTGTTCGAGATGAAGGATAGATGCTCTAAGAAGCAGGTGCTTGGTTATGTGCTTACAGTTGGTATAACAACAGTCGAGTGGGAGTCTGGACTATAGAATAGTATCACTATGTTAATTATAGAAGTCTAGTTTATGTCAGTTGCATAAGCAAGTAGAGAGTTGATATGGTTGAAGAAGTCCCTTAAGAAGTTAGATTGAGCTCAGGCAGAAAGTGTTTAATACTGTGACAGATATACTAAGAGTTTGATTCATCGTGCGAAGAATCTAAAGGTTTGTAGTTGGGCAAAGCTTGTTCGGATATTGATAAGTGAAGGGTCCTTATCTTTTTCGAAGATTCTTGTAACGAAGAGCCTTGCAACGATGTTCACCGGATGGGTGATGAAAGAGAAGTTGAAGTTCTGTGCAATTTCAACTGGCCTCTGAGTGAATTAATAATGGAGGATGGTGTCTTACCAGAGAGAGGTTATTCCCAGTTTAATGATGTTAGTTCAGGATACCTTGTATCAAAAGTCTCCTAGCCCTGCATTTGGTTGGTGCAGCGTGTTTTGTATGTTCGGCGGTAAAGAAAGGTTAGAGCAATAGCATTATTAAAGGGAAGGTGGTTTGAAGTTTACTGAGATTACTTGAGACGGAGAGTAGTGAAGTGATCAGCCTCCAAGTGGGAGATTGTTGAGTTGTGAAGACTGATATGGGCCTGATGTGTGTGGCGCAGGTGGTGCAGCCCCAAGTTAATCCAGATTCAACGATAGCTCAGGTAGAGCAGATCACGCCGTTCAAATAGAGTGGGACAGGTGGTCAAGCGACTCTAGAACATGTTGCGTCATGTATCATTGGAAGAGAGGCCGATTGTAGTACTAGGTTAGAGGGGAGGATTGTTGGATGCAAACCCAATCCCACATCGATAGAATAAGTAAACCAAAGATGGGTTTTACACTTATCAATACCCCTCTCATTGTAATTGTAAATTAGGATCTGGGTGTGTGTATTGTACCCCGTGCAGTTTGGCACGTTCGTGTAGTTTGGCCCGATTGTGCAGTTTAGCACGAGTTTGAGCAGTTTAGCTCAGAGCTTAATAATATCTCTCTGGTTTGATCTCGTGGACTGCCACGACTATCATAGTCGTGGATACCACGTGATATCTTGTGTCGATTTACATTCCGCAATTACTTTCCGTAAGCCTTGTTTGTATTCTTTGTTTGTTCGAGTGGTGTGTGTAGGAGCTATATACCGTACAAAGGTCTGTACAGAGGTGTGTGCAGGTGCGATATACCCTATCAAGAATTTAGGTTCAACCATCCAATGGGGGGACTTACCATTCCTTGCCGCGAAGAAGCTTTTGTACATTTAGCTACCCAGTTACACATTTCATAAGCTGAGGACGAAAACTTGTCATCCTCAAAAGATTTTGATTGTATAGTGTTAGCCTGGTAGTGTTTTTAGTCTTTAGATAGGGTACAGTAGGAGAACATTCAAAAAGGGGCATTCCCACTTTTTATAACGAATTATGACTTGGTGCTTTCATGTTTATATGTTTCTATACCATGTACTTATTGGCATGATTTGTCGTGTATTAACCCGATTCGAATCACAACCTTAAATAGTGAATATGAATGTCCTTATTAGGTAAATCAAGCGAACTCTATAATTTTTGTCAGTCACTCGTTATTTTGGCAGCTTTTGTTTGTTACTAAGAGTTCGGTCTTGCTTTGAATGCATGATTCAGTAAGGTGTCGACCATTAAACTCTTTGAACCAATTGAACAGACAATCACCATTCAAGTTTCATCGCCCAACCCAAACCTCTAGTGGTTATATCAGTGGGTTAAGTATCGGAAACACAACTACATATGTGGTTTCTATAAGAACTGATCTTCCAAGACATAGTTCTTCAAATTTTAGAAAAAACTTCTTGATACGCATAGGCCAAAGGCCCTTTGGCTCGTACATTGACTTGTATATTGACACTAGATAGAACAGTTATTTAATTAACTTTCATTTTAAGTTCTAACCAGATTAACCAACGAAATAGTCGATTTTGCTAATATCTTTCTGAAATGGTATTAACTATCACTTGCATTTAACAACTCATAAAACACATATTTAGCAAAGATGATCTTTGGGTTACTATTACATATTACATTGTTTACAGATACTCATAAACTCAACCTAAAATATTAGTAACAATATTTAGCATAGTTGGGTAAATATTTTTAAGGGACGGGTCTAGTTGGGTCCCTTATTATCTATAGATGGGTCTTGTTAGGTATATCATTATTCATTCGTTTTTAGCGTATTTATACGTTTCAACCGTATTCGATCAATTTCGACCAATTTTGAACGATTCGACAGATTTCGACCGTTTTCGATCGATTTCGTCTGTTTTCGACCGTTTTTGACCGATTTCGACCGTTTTCGACCAATTTTGACCATTTTCTTTTGTTTTTGACCGATTTTGACCGTTTTCGATTGATTTCCACTGATTTCGACCGATTTTGATAGTTTTCGACCAATTTCTACCGTTTTTGACTGATTTCTACCGATTCCGACCGATTTCAATCGTTTTACACTGATTTTGACCGTTTTTGACCGATTTTGACCGTTTTCGAACCTTTTCGTTTGTTTTCGATCGTTTTTGACCATTTTGGAACCATTTTGACCTATTTCATCCGTTTTAACCGTTTTTAGGCGTATTCGACATTCGTTTTCCTATGTTTTCAAGCTTTTTTGAACGTTGTCGTCCGTTTTAAATGTTGTGAAACGTTTTTGTACCTTTTCGTCCATTTTTGTACGATTTGTTCATTTACATGCTTCCTTCTCCGTTTTTCTTTGTTTTTCTACGCTGCGTTCGTTTTCGTACATTCTGCACGATTTTATACGGCTTCATACGCTTTTATACATTCTTATAAAAAGTATTAGAACGTATAAAAATGGATAAAACTTTTGAAAACGTTCAAAAACGTATTTAAACGTACAAAAACGTAGAAAACGAATAAAATAAACGAAAATGGATGAAAACATAGAAAATCGTAGAAAACGTTCAAAAAGGTAAGAAAACGTAATAAAATGGACAAAAACGGTGGAAGACGTAAGAAAATTGGTCGAAATCACGCCAATTAGAGTCGGATAAAGCAGTGAAATGGGACTTACAAAGACGAGCGATATGAGATGTTTGAAAATTGAAACGCGGATTAGGCTTAACAGTTTCAACTTGAGCGCGTGTGACAATATGGTGTGTTTGGGTAGAAGGAGGTTGGGTCAATGTAGTTGGCCAGTAGATGTAGTTGGTCTGGTAGTTGGTTGGGTTGATGTAGGTGGACTGGTAGGTGGTGTGGGAGATCGGGTCATGGAAGTTGGGTTGGTAGATGTAGGGGAATAGGTTGTGGTAGCAGGTGGGTTTGTTTGGGTCATAGGAGGGGATGCCATGTGATGGGTTGGAGAAAGTTAGGTCATGGGTGACGTGGGGTTATGTTGGGCTGATTGGGACGGGCTGCTAGAAGAACTAGTGTAGATTAAGGTGCGAGTAAGAGGTGTTGGGTTAAGAAACTCATCAAAGGGGGTGATGATATGGGAAAGAGACATGTAAGGGAATTGGTGTTCATCAAACGTGACGTGTCAGGAAAGTATAATTTTATAGGTGGAAAGGTCGAGACAATGGTAAACCCGATGGTAGGCGGGATATCCTAGAAAATTCACGGTGTGGCTTTAGGAGCTAATTTATCAGGGGAATCAAGGTGCGGGTAGCATAAGCCACTAAATATACGAAGGTGAGAATAATCTGGTTCCTTATTAAATAATTTTCTACATGATATGTCATTGTTTATGGCGGTTGAGAGAAGAAGGTTAAGGAGATAGACGGCCATATGAAGAGCCTCGATCCAAAATGTAGGCGGAAGGTGGGATTGGAAAAGTAGAGTACGAATGAAATTGTTAATAGTTCTAATCAGTCGTTCTGATTTCCCATTTTGTTAAGAGGTTCGGGGGCAAGAAAAACAAAATTAAATACCAATTTTGTCAAAAAGGTGAAGAAGGTTTGTGTTATCAAACTCACCACAATGGTCACATTGGAAAGCTTTAGTTTTACACTTTACTGGTTTTTGACATAAGAACGAAAATGTATAAACTTTTGAAAAACTTTAGATTTATGACATAATGGGTAAGTCCACACATGATGAGAAAAGTGATCAAGAAACAACACATAATATTTAAAACCTCCAACACTAACAATAGGAGATGTCCAGATATCTAGAAACATAAGTATGTGAACTAACAAAGGAAAGTTTCACATGTTTTCCATATTGGATTAGTGAATTGTGTGTCTTGTATTATTCATTCCAAACAATATATATATTGTACACATGATCATTCTAGAAATATAAATAATGGACTAAGCCTACTAAATCAATAAAAGCCCATAGGCTAAACATATCAACTAACAAGAAAAAATGTAGGTCCAAAGTGTTGCTCCATTGTCTAGATCATGACCTAGCAAAAACTAGTAGGCCGAGTTCTTTAAAATATTAACACAAACTATAGATCACGAAAAAATATTTTGATATGTCTACTCTACTAAACAGACCCATGTGAAGTTTCACGAGAAGTAGGACGACCTTATACAAACCATGCGCCTTTTAGAATTTCCATTTAGGTAGCTATCCACAAGTATACATACTATAAATATGAGTCTGCCATTTGAGATCTTCATCAAACTACACCTTCCAATCTTGTAAACTACTAGTATCACTTTCTTCTCAAGAAAACAATCTTCTTTTCTCTCCATAAATATGGGTGTCTTTCACTTGCAGTCAATAGTTTCCAATGCAAAACAACTAATTAAACCGAACAACAAGAACCAACGAAACATTCCGAAAGGATATCTGGCGGTGTACGTTGGAGAAGTTCAAAAGAAACAGTTCGTTGTTCCTTTATTTTACCTGGATCAACCCTTGTTCCAAGATTTGTTACGTAGATCAGAAGATGAATTTGGGTTCAACCATCCAATGGGAGGACTTACCATTCTATTCCGCGAAGAAGCTTTTGTCCATCTCAGCAACTAATTACACGTTTCATAGTTTAGGGACGAGAAGTTGTCTTCTTACTCAGATTTTGGCTGTATAGCGAAGGTAGTAGTTTTTTTAGTTTAGAACATAGAGTAGTTTAGGTGAAGCTGTATAATTTTATATAGCTTGGTGTTTTCATTAAAATATATTTGAACTCACGATGTTCTCATTCATCTATATTTTTTACGGATTAACCCATTTGTTGGTCAACTCAATGGTGACCCGTGTCCATCATTAGGTAATTAACGATTAGGTAAATCAATGCCTTAATTCTGATGCCTTTTTTCCATTAAACCATTTATAAAAGTAGCCACTATTAATTCAAGACACTAATCACATAATAACAGATTGATATAGATCAACGCAAGAATTTAAATGAAATGGGTCAATCTGGGTCAAACGGGTCAATAGTTGAACAAAGGTTTTTTTTGGGTACATGGTACCTTCTAATTCGCTTTATTAACAAAATTTGACAACTACTTCTAGTAGTTTTGACCCAAACATGCGCCGAGTGATACCCCATCCATCATAAGACAGTCCTAGCCTCTCGGAACCTAAGAAATTCATGCTTCATCCGTAAAAAAATCTATCAGCCATCGTTTATCTTGAACCAGATTAATCTCGTCTGACTTTTTGAAAAATCACAAAGCTAACTAATTAAGAATTTTGTTAACTCAATACTCATAGGAGAAAACCAAAGAAATCATATAATGAAACTTGTGGAATTATATCTTTTGAATAAAATTTGGTATATCCTTACCACCTTTATGGCCTATGATTTATGGGATTATGTTATATAATTGAAATGGCCAAGTATGTTTCCGAACTACTAAAGTATTTGGCTCAACACATGTTTGGGTCAAACTACAACAACTTTGTACAAATCAGAACAAAGTTATTTTCAAACACTTCTTTTATTTGTTTTAAAGTAGGGTGAAGGCTGAAAATACGCAACTAACTTATCCAAATTTACCAACCTACGCAACCTACTTTATTTATTCTGGATATACGCAACATGCTTTCAAATACTTACCAATCTACGCAATATTGACCAAAATGTGACTTGTTTGATTAGAAAATTTACAGTTTGGTCCCTGTCGGCTGCGTGGACTTTCACCGTTAGTCCCATGACATTTTTTTAACTAAAAAAAGTTACAGTAATGATACCTTGACTTTTTCATTGACTTTCACCGTTAGTCCCTTGACTTTTCCACGTTTTTATATACACGTTTTTATACACACGTTTTTACACACACATTTTTAAATACGTTTTTATTTGCACATTTTGAATAAATTTTTATACGCACATTTTTATACACGCATTTTTATACACGTTTTTATACGCACATTTTATACACGTTTTTATACGCACGTTTTTAAACACATGTCTATTCACATTTTTAAACATATTTTTATACACGTTTTTATACACACATTTTTATACACGTCTTTATACGCACATTTTTATACATGTTTTATACACATGTTTTTATACACACATTTTTATACACATTTTTATATACATTTTTATACACACATTTTTATACACACATTTTATGCACACATTTTTATACATGTTTTAATACACAATTTTATACACATTTTTATCAGGGTATTATATACACGTTTTATACACACGTTTTTATACACGTTTCTATACATACGTTTTTATACGCACGTTTTTATACACACATTTTTATACACGTTTTTATACGCACGTTTTTATACACACATTTTTATACACGCTATTATATAAACGTGTTTATACGCGTTTTTATACACACGTTTTAATACACGTGTATAAAAATGTGTTTATAAAAACATTAAATAAAAATGTGTGTATAAAAACGTGTATATAATACCATGATAAAAGTGTGTGTATAAAAAAGTGTATAAAATTGTGTGTATTAAAACATGTATAAAAATGTGTGTATAAAAACGTGTGTATAAAACGTGTATAAAAATGTGTGCATAAAATGTGTGTATAAAAATGTGTGTATAAAAATGTGTGTTTAAAAATGTGTATAAAAATGTGTGTATAAAAACATGTGTATAAAACATGTATAAAAATGTGCGTATAATGACGTGTATAAAAATGTGTATAAAAACGTGTATAAAAATGTGTTTAAAAATGTGAATATACATGTGTTTAAAAACGTGCGTATAAAAACGTGTATAAAATGTGCGTATAAAAACGTGTATAAAAATGCGTGTATAAAAATGTGCGTATAAAAATTTATTCAAAATGTGCAAATAAAAACGTATTTGAAAATGTGTGTGTAAAAACGTGTGTATAAAAACGTGGAAAAGTCAAGGGACTAATGGTGAAAGTCAATGAAAAAGTCAAGGTATCATTACTGTAACTTTTTTTAGTTAAAAAAATGTCATGGGACTAATGGTGAAAGTCTACGCAGCCGACAGGGAACAACTGTAAATTTCCTAAGTGGTAACCAGTCAAACAAGTCACATTTTGGTCAATATTGCGTAGATTGGTAAGTATTTGAAAGTATGTTGCGTATACCCAGAATAAATAAAGTAAGTTGGGTAGGTTGGTAAATTTGGATAAGTTAGTTGCGTATTTTCAGCCTTTACCCTTTAAAGAAATGTGTTAGACACGATATAGATTACAAAAATACTATAATAACACACATTTTCTATACAAAAGTGAAGTATAAGGTGTATGTATCAATAAAAATAAACTTTTAACAACTGTTGACCCGTTGGACCAAAATTGTCCCCTTTCTTTTGAATTATAATCTT
>BQNB010114473.1:0-21746 GCA_026074375.1 Tanacetum coccineum
TTTTTGTCGAATTCAAAAAGGATGATCGTCGAATTGTTGTAGAAAGAAAGAAGTCGACGATATCAAGACTCCCCTTGATGTATGCTCCTCCTTATTTGGGGCACCAAGGGATCGATCTTACAAAAAATTGTTTGCTACAAAACAAAGTTAGAGGTACAAGTGCAAGACAATATATTCCTAACTAGTAGCAATATAGCAATTCATACAAGTTAAACCATAAAGTTGTTTCATTCATTACTTAAGAAACTCATACAAGAAACATTGATTGCAAGCAAAACTAAATAAGAGATAAGATAAATTCATACTATAATGGTATGAATCATTACAAGATAAAGTAGATAAGTACAAAGTAAAAACATATTAAGGCATAAAGCTGGACTAGTGGATTCTTAAAATCTAGAAGATGCCATAATCAAAAGATGGATGGTCAATTTTTTAAGTAGATTAATCATATGAAAATGATTAATTAAAGAGGGAAAACGATGAGGCTGATGAAACATGGTTTGGAGGAGTGCGAGTTTGAGGTTTGAGACGGGTGAGAAGAAATTGAATAAAGTTGATTTCATTTGTCAATGAGTGGAATTGGTTTTTAAAATACTTGCAACAATGACAAAAACTTGAGTGAAATTCAAGTTGAGCATGAGAAGGAGGACGAACTAGTTTGGTGCGTGAAGGTGATGCGTGAATGTAGGCATTGAATGGGTTGGTGTGTGAATCAAGAATGGTGGAGATGCTGTGAAGTTAGTTAATCATTTGATCTCTTGGTGGATTATAGGATGGTGGTGAAGGAGATTAAAGATGGACTCTTAGAGGAAATGGAGGTGAGTCATTTTGGGAAGGAGGTTGTAACACCCCCGCCTACTCATACCACAATATTGTCCGCTTTGCCCGCAGGCTCACGGCTTTGCTTTGTGGCCCTCATGTGAAAAGACATTCCCGACAGACACGGTACCAATGCCAGTACTACTTTCACATGAGCACGCTTAACTGCCAGTTCCTAGGAACCCCGCTCGCAGTAGACCACAAAATGCGTTGTGTCATTGTAAGGCGAATGTTATCTTATGAACCCAGCATCTCTCCAGGCCACGGCCAATGTGGGATTTGCTTAGGGTGTCACAATTACCTCCCCTTAGGGACTCATCGTCCTCGATGAGGTTTGCCCCACCATCCCGAACGGCTCAGTAGTGGCTCTGATACCACTTGTAACACCCCGCCTACTCAGACCACAATATTGTTTGCTTTGCCCGCAGGCTCACGGCTTTGCTTTGTGGCCCTCATGTGAAGACTTCTTGACAGGTCACCCAAGCCAGTACTACTTTCACATGAGCACGCTTAACTGCCAGTTCCTAGGAACCCCACTCGCAGTAGACCACAAAACGCGTTGTGTCATTGTAAAGCGAATGTTATCTTATAAACTCAACATCTCTCCAGGCCACGACCGATGTGGGATTTGCCTAGGGTGTCACAGAGGTGATGATTTTAGAGTGGATGTATTGCGCTTTCATACTTGTCTTACCGACATTCTTGATTTTCTAGAGAAGTTTGGATGATGGTTTGAGCAAGACATTGATGGTGAGAATGAAGATGATAATGAGAATAAGTTGGTGATGGTGAATGAAGAAGGATGGATGAGTTAAATAATGAAAGTAAGGTTAGAGAATGGCAAAGCATGGCTTGAGTGATAAAGGTGCAAGAAGTGGTTTGGCTAAACAGGGAAATGACAGCATAAGACTATGTATAGGAAGGTCAAAGATATAGAAAAAGAGGTAAACTTAAAAATTGCGTTCCCTCCTGTTGGTGGTCCCATATTGTAAGGCGGTCCCATATATACTGGGGGGTGCCTGTGGCTTATGGCGACCATTTTCTGGTGAGAGCGAGATTTTCTAATTTTTCTCTTTCTTATGTCCAGTGATTTCAGCATCTTCCAAATTCAAGAATAACTAATTTTAAGCAAAATATAAGTCATAAATTAAGCATGCAAACATTTAGCATAATAAGTAAATTTTTTATATCAACTCATAACCTCCTAGAATTATTCACCTAGAAGTTGATAGGACGATAAAATTTAAAAGATCATCCAGCACATGTAATAGTCCTTTTACCAGTTTTTAGTCCCGTAAAGAGTGGATTAAAAAGTGCATTCACACCGTCAAATGGCGAAACCATCGGAATGGCAACATAATGATCAATCATAACACAAGATACAAAATAGAGAAAACTACAATGCATAAACT
The DNA here is from genome assembly GCA_026074375.1 of Tanacetum coccineum. Taxonomy (NCBI): domain Eukaryota; kingdom Viridiplantae; phylum Streptophyta; class Magnoliopsida; order Asterales; family Asteraceae; genus Tanacetum; species Tanacetum coccineum. The sequence goes on from BQNB010114473.1 coordinate 2,235, forward strand.
TCAAGTGTTACGAAGACCATCAACCTCGAACAACCTCGAGTGATGTCCCAAAATCACAATCAAAATTCACAATCTCTTATAATTATGCAATTGCCCTCACAGGGGTCCAAAATCCAAACTTAAACCGAAACTTCCAACACTAAGAACCAAACAAAATAAACAAAGCAAGACTTTACATGAAATTCCACTCGGGATACTTCTAAGTCTGCTATCACACATCACCAAACTATTCCTCTTTCACTTCACCAGAAAATGATACTCGAAAACGTCAACAATAATATTGGTGGTAGGCTTGACCTTAAACCCAAAAGCTATGCCAATATCTCAAAACAGTGGACAATAGTGCTATATGACAGTGAATATATGCAAACAACCTTAGCATCACCGCTAATCAATAACCATATGTCACTTACGCACCTAAAGGGCCTACCAGCTGGAGCACTAAAATTAGGGCAGGACCACACACAAACCAGGGTAGGCGTACCCATCCGCTTCAATAATCACACAAATACTGGGTAGGTGTACCTATCCAATCCAAACAATCATACAACTACTGGGTAGGTGTACCCATCTGATCCAATCAATCATGCAACATATAATATTCACATAGCAGTCATAAGCACATATCTTGTCCTAAAAACAAAACCACATTTCGCACAGATCAATTCAAAACATTTCAAAACACATTTGAGTATCATTTTCCCCTAACAGAAAAGACAGTAAAAATGGGGCTACGAGAACTCACCTCAAGCAAGTCTTTAGCAACCAAATCTCAATCACACAAGCAAATGCAACGACGCCATGCCCGCCACACGACCCTAGTCCATTATTGTCCCAATTTAATCATTCAATCCCAAAACAATCTTCACGTTTGATTCATAGAGTTTAGACGCGTTGTACAATTACTCATATAACAATAAAGTGGTGTGATGGTTGAACCAGGACATAGTCCCAACATCATATCAATCCCATTACTCAATAAAAACTTACTTATACTATTAAACGAAAATAGATAAGTAATATACCGTAAATATAATAATTAATAATTATAAATATATCTCGGTAAGTCCATTCGGTAACCTTAGTCACCTCAAAAATAATCATGATATGGTTGTAATTGAAACGTTTACTCATAATAAACACATTCGAGAAGTTTTGAGAAAAATTATATTTTTCGTCTTTTTGTGAATTTATTAAATAAATAAAATAATTAAATAATATTTTATTATTTAAAATCAAAAATCATGTTTTTGTGAAAATTTCTAAGTATAAACTTTTTATGAAATTTCGACATGACCCTTACACTCATACAACGTTTTCTAAGGTTTCAAACCTTATTTTCAACCCTTTTCATCAATTCGACACTTTTCGACCAAATTCTTAAAATCTCAATCTTTAACGTTTATTGAAACGTTTTTCCCAAAATCTTGTTCAAAATCACTTCGCAAAGACATTTCACTTTCAAAAAGTCTATCAAAACTCTTATAATGACTAAATATCGCTTATTGAGGCTTTAAGTCCCAACAAAAGGGTCCAATAATATATTTATAAGTCTAAGAATACAATTCAAGACCAAACCCAAGTCCATTTACATACTTAGCTCATACTAATCATATAAATAACCTCGGACTCACAATAATCCCTCCCATTAAGCCACGGCTTAAATAGACTTATTGGGCCGTGAGCTCATAAGCTCTAAAATACGTATATTAAGCTTGAAAATAAGCTAATAAGCTACGTATCGTATTTGGTTACTATCATAAGCCTCAAAACTAGTCCACAACATACACCATAACACAAAAATAATCAAAATCACTTTCCTAGTGATTTTGGGAAATTTTTGTGGCATATAAGCCCAAAATAAGCCAATAAATAGCTTAAAAAATAAGTACCGAATAAGCTAAACATAGCTACTAACAAAAATAACTATAAACAATATATATTATTCAACCATCACGACCACAACATCAAAACTACAAAAATCTTTTTTTTCCTTTTTATAACCGACGAACCAAACACCACCTTTTTATCCATTTCGTTTCCAAAAATCGATTTTCACGACGATCAACTTGTACAACTAACATCTATGCATCAAAATAAACCCAAAAGGACAAACGAAATTTAAATTTGAAAACTTACAAGAAAATCTTCAAAAATGTAGATTTCGACACGAACCGGACAACCCAAACGTTGTTTAAATGAATACTCAAATACTCGTATCAACCCGGAATGTCACGTTCTCGGTCAAAGTTGGAAAATTTATGGATGTTTGTTGGTGGCTTAGGTCGGACACACAACACACACACACACACACACAAGTGCGTGTTTTATTTTTTTGAAATGAAAATGAAATGAATGGAAAATTTCTAGTAAATGGAATATAAGTGTACATCTTTTAGACAAGCTTGCTAAAAAAATACCATGTTGTCCCTTCTTGACTTATTTGACCGACCATAGGATCCAATGGGTCTCGGGTCTTTCTTTTCGTGTCAGAATCACTTAAAAGCTAGTAAAACTCAACCGTAAAATTTACCCCAAAGTTAATTAGCATTTTTATTCACCTTAAAAATACTTTTCAATTAACCTAGAGTATTTACACGTCATATTTACACTTTAAACCCTTCAAAACTCATTTGGACATTAGCGGACGTGTCGAACTCGTTTTTTCGGCATTTCTCAAAATTCACAAGTCAAACCACCCGGAATACAAATAACACAATAATACTTTCCAAAAGGGATTATTAATCACAATAAACCATAAATCACCATAATTCTTATAAAATCACCACCGTCAACACGGTACAAAATCTGAATAAACTGACAAAAGTTAAATAGTCAAAGGACTATAAATAAAATATTCAGAACACAAAAAGGGCAAAGGTTACATTATACCCCCTTAAAAGAATTTCGTCCCCGAAATGCAACTACTAACATCACTAAACAAATGCGGGTACTTCAATTTTATCTGATCTTCACGCTCCCATGTGAATTCAGGGCCACGTTTCGAATTCCATCGAACCTTGACGATGACAATCCTACTACGCTTTAACTTCTTAAACTCTCTTTCCAAAATTTCCACAGGCTCTTCTATAAAATTCAACTTAGCATCAACTCGAATCTCATCCAAAGGCACTTGTAGTGTTGGATCAGCCAAACACTTCTTAAGGTTCGACACGTGGAATGTGTCATGAACACCGTTCAACTCCTTAGGCACATCTAACCGATAGGCTACAGGGCCTACCTTTTCAATAATCTAAAAAGGTCCAACAAATCTAGGTGTTAACTTCCCTTTCTTCCCAAAGCATACTACACCTTTCCAAGGCGACACTTTGAGCAAGACATAGTCACCTACACTAAACTCTAGAGGCTTCCTCCTCTTATCAGCATAACTTTTCTGGGATGTCCGCACGAACCTAAAGACATCCTGATAAGATCTGCAAGATCTTTTCACTAGTCCAGTTGCACTAACTCAGGTCCAATCAACTGACTTCTCCAACCTCAGCCCACAAAATTGGCGAACGACACTTTCTACCATACAATGCCTCAAACGAAGCACATCTCACACTAGAATGATAACTATTGTTATACGAAAACTCAACCAATGGAAGATGAACATCCCAACTTCCTCTGAAGTCCAGGACGCACGCTCTAAGCATGTATTCCAAAGTCTGAATAGTACGCTCACTCTGACCATCGGTCTGAGGGTGATAAGCCGTACTCATGTCTAAACGAGTTCCTAATGCCTCTTGCATTGACTGCCAAAACCTTGATGTGAAACAAATATCACGATCCGATATAATCAAGATCGGCACACCATGTCTAGCAACTATCTCATTCAAATACAATCTAGCCAATCTATCCATCTTATAATCCTCACGCATAGGTAGAAAATAAGCAGACTTAGTCAATTGGTCCACAATGACCCAGATTGTGTCATGCCCACTACTAGTCTTATGCAACTTAGTCACAAAATACATAGCTATCCCTTCCTATTTCCACACGGGAATCTCAGGTTGATGGAGCAAGCCAGATGGCCTTTGATGCTCAGCCTTAACCTTCAGACAAGTCAAACACTTACTAACATACTCAACTATGTCCTTTTTTATTCTAGGCCACCAATACCTATCTCTCAAATCATAATACATCTTATCAGCTCCTGGGTGTACAAAGTACTTCTACTTATGGGCTTCATTAATTATCAGGGTTCTTACCTCACCCTTCAAAGGTACCCATATTCGATCCAGGTAGTACAAAGTCCCATCACTTCTTTGTTCTATCATCTCATCCAAACCTTTCTACAATCTTGCAGACTCATCTACAGCCTCCTTATGAGCCGCCAGTATCCTAACCTTGATACTTGACTGAAGGGTCATATTCATAGCTCTAACTCTCTTAGGCTTTACTCTTCTACCACATATTCATCAGCACCACATCGCCTACGAAGGAGGTAGCTAATTTTCACAAATCAATAATCACTAAACAACTCTATCCAACGATGCTGTCGCATATTCAACTCTTTCTGACTAAAGATATGCTGAAGACTCTTATGATCCGTATAAATGACACTCTTTGTCCCATACAGATAATGTCTTGAGATCTTAAGTGCAAGCACGACCGCACCCAACTCCAAATCATGGGTAGTATAATTCTTCTCATGAATTTTCAACTGCCTAGACGCATAGGCTATCACCTTACCTCTTTGCATTAACACACAACCTAGTCCTATCTCGGACGCATCACAATATACCACAAAAGTCTTCCGGTCCATTAAGGAGAGCTAGAACATGCACATTGCACAACTTATCCTTTAAGGTTTGAAATGCCAATTCCTGTTCCTCACCCCAATCGAAAGTCTTACACTTCTAAGTCAAGATAGTAAGAGACTTAGCTATCTTAGAAAAGTTCTCAATGAACCTGCGGTAATATCCAGCCAATCCAAAAAACGAACGAACCTCAGTCGGAATTCTAGGGGCTTTCCAATTCTTAACAGCTTCAATCTTACTGGGGTCTACATGAATACCATTACTGTTTATCACATGCCCAAGAACTGCACTTCTCTTAGCCAGAATTTACACTTAGAAAATTTAGCATACAGTTTTTCCTTCTTGAGCAGTTCCAAGACTAACCTTAAGTTTTCTACATGCTCCTCCCGAGTCTTAGAGTAGATTAAGATATCATTTATAAACACTATCATAAATTTATCAAGATAAGGCCTACAAACTCTATTCATCAAATCCATGAATACTACTGGTGCGTTAGTCAGACCAAAGGGCATTACTGTGAACTCAAAATGTCCATAAAGAGTTCTAAACGCAGTTTTTGGAATGTCATCCTCATGCACTCTCAGCTGATGGTATCCAGGCCTAAGATCTATCTTTGACAAAAACTGCGACCCTTGCAGTTGATCAAATAGATCATTAATCCTAAGAAGCGGATAACGATTTTTAACAGTCAACTTGTTCAATTCTCTATAGTCAATACACAACCTAAAAGAACCATCCTTTTTTCACAAACAACACTAGTGCTCCCCAAAGCGATGAGCTTGGTCGAATGAAACCATTGTCCTGGAGTTCCTTGAGTTGCCCAGACAACTCCTCCAATTAAGAAGGTGTCAAACGATAAGGAGACTTTGCAACCGGCGTAGCTCCAGGGATTAACTCAATTCAAAAATTAATTTTCAAAAATTAATTTCTCGAATAGGCGGTAATCCAGATAGGTCATCCAAAAATACCTCGGGAAAATCCCTAACCACAACAATCTCTTCTTGTTTCTCACCGATAGTCTTAGCACTCATCAAAAGCCTCGCTTTCTCTTCTGGTCTCTCTCCTAATACTCTAAGCACCTTGCCATCTGGTAGTGGTATCCTTACTACTTTTTCATGACAAATTATTTCAGCCTTATAATTAGACAACTAGTCCATACCTATAATCACATCAAAACTCTCATGCCCAAAAGGTATCAAGTCGATGTTAAAGACATGACCCTCGATTTATAGTTTACAACCTCTAATAACTTTATCAATCTCTACTAGATGCCCTCTAGCTATATTAATCTCATAACTGAATCATAAATCCTAGTCCTCTTATTTTCATCCTTCACATTCCTATCCCTACTAGGTTCCCCCCACATTTTCCTGCATATCCTCAGACAACTTCTTAAATTGATCCGTTTCTCACACCTCATCGGTCAGTTGCCCCCAAACCAGAAATCTGCACAGCCTTCTGTATAGTCTTTGGCTTCATTGCTGCCACCATCCCACGGATCTGTAGAGCAAGGCCATACACATACCTCTAAATCATCCTACTCTTTGGAGTTACCAAACGTGGAACTAACCTAGCCAACTCATGAAACCTATCAGTATACGCAGCATGGACAACCCCGACCATGGTGTGATTCCACAACTCAGATTTTAACTTTTGCATCTCATGACTAGGACAAAACTCTTGTATCATCATAAACTTAAAGTAATTCCATGACATACTAACAGCAACTTCCCGGCTTAGCGTGCGTTCCACCACGTTAAAGCTTTACCCATAAATGAACCAGCAGTGTATTTTACTTTTTGGTCAATACTACAACCACTCGTATCTTACATAGACTCTATTTTCTTGATCCAACGAGTAAGAACTACAACACCTCCTTTACCATCATATTCCTTAGGGTTACAAGCTAAGAACTCCTTATATGAACAACCTACCCGGTTGCTATTTACTATCACATTCCCAACATTTTCATTAACCACATTACCATTTTGATTTCCAACATTTCCTCGGTTACTAACCTTATAGAATGGGAGGTTAAGAAAGGTTATAGCAATGTTAGGGCAATGATCGTCGAGAAGTCGGGTGCTCCCTCATTGGCTCCCTCTACATTCCTATTGACTTCCTCTACACCCCCATTAGCTCTCATTTCTTGGTCATCATTCCTTCACCATTCAATCATCACAACGCTCATTATGAACCTTTCCTAGGTCTTCTACTAACCCTTCTTTATCTTTACCAACTGCCGTATACCCGTCTCATCCTCCCTCCACGTATTCGGCAACAGCCACCAGCACGTATCGGGGCATCACCCTATGGCATTATCTACACGAGGGAGAACATATGCAACGTTAGGTAAGTAGTAAGACTGGTGTCAACATCGATTTATGTGAACGACATTACTAAGTACGAGTGAGTTGTGATACACTTATAACTACGTTGGCCACCTTACTTATATTCACATCCTTTCCCAGTCATACTCAATATTAAGCTCACACATTTCAATGACTGACATGACTAAAGAACCAAACCAAGAACACGCGAAAGCAAACAAAAGCGGAACAATAACCGCGTACATAGATACTATACGCAACTAAACGAAGGATCTTAGGTTATAGTCTAGGCCAATCCACCTAGTTCTCTATAACCTTGGCTTTGATTACCAATCTGTCACACCCCGACAATGGCGGAAACTCGAGAATGTAACATAATGATCAATCATAACACAAGATACAATATAGAGAAAACTACAATGCATAAACTTCAAGTGCTATGAAGACCATCAACCTCGAACAACCTCAAGTGATGTCCCAAATCATAACCAAAATCTACAATCTCTTACAATTATTCAAATGCCCTCACAGGGGTCCAAAATTCAAACTTAAGCTAAACTTCCAACACTAAGAACCAAACAAAATAAACAAAGCAAGACTTCGCATGAAATTCCACTCGGGATACTTCTAAGTCTGCTATCACACAACACCAAACTATTCTTCTTTCACTTCACCTGAAAATGATACTCGAAAACGTCAACAATAATGTTGGTGAGCTCGTAGGTTTGACCTTAAACCCAAAAGTTGTGTCAATATTTCAATAGTGGATAATAGTGCTATATGACAGTGAATATATGCAAACAACCTTAGCATCACCGCTAATCAATAACCATATGTCACTTACGCACCTAAAGGGCCTACCAACTGGAGCACTAAAATTAGGGCAGGACCACACACAAACCAGGGTAGGCGTACCCATCCGCTCCAATAATCACACAAATACTGGGTAGGCGTACCCATCCGATCCAAACAATCATACAAATACTGGGATAGGCGTACCCCTCTGATCCAAACAATCATGCAACACATAATATTCACATAGCAGTCATAAGCACATAACTTGTCCCAAAAACAAAACTACATTTCGCATAGATCAATTCAAAACATTTCAAAACACATTTGAGTATCATTTTCCCCCAACAGTAAAAATGGGGCTACGAGAACTCACCTCAAACAAGTCTTTAGCAACCAAATCTCAATCACACAAGCAAACGCAATGACGCCTGCACACGACCTAGTCCAGTTAATGTCCCAATTTAATCAATCATTCCCAAAACAATCTTCACGTTTGATTCATAAAGTTTAGACGCGTTGTACAATTACTCATAAAAATTTAGTGGGGTGATGGTTGACGACATATCCTAACAATCATATCAATCCCATTACTTCAATAATACTTGACATTATAGTATTAGACGAAAATATATAATTTTAAAAAAAAAATTAAACGAAAATATTATAATTAATAATTATAAATATATATCGGTAAGTCCATTCGGTAACCTAAGTCACCTCAAAAATAATCATAATATGGTTGTAATTGAAACGTTTACTCATAATAAACACATTCAAGAAGTTTCAAAAAAAATTACATTTTTCGTCTTTTAGTGAATTTAGTAAATAAATAAAAATAATTAAATATATTTATATTATTTAAAAATCAAAAATTCAAGTAATTTGTGAAAATCTAATTATAAACTTTTATGAAATTCAACATGACCCTACGCTCAAACAACGTTTTCCAAGGTTTTCAAACCTTATTTTCAACCCATTATACCATTCGCCACTTTTCGACCAAATACCCTAAATCTCAATTTTTAGACGTTTTACTAAAAATGTTTTTCCTAAAAACTTGTTCAAAATCACTTCGTAAACATATTCACACTTTCAAAAAGTCCACCAAAACTCTTATAATGACTAAATAACGCATATTGGGCTTAAGGCCCAACAAGGGTCCCATTAAGATAATTGATAAATCCAAGATACTATCCAAGTCCAAAAACTAAGGACCCATTTACAATACATAAGCTCATACTAAATACATATAAATAACCCGGTACCCACAAAAGCCCATCCTATTAAGCCACGGTCCCCCCCCCCCACCCCCAATAAATAACTTAATGGGTCTAGAGGCTCAATAAGCTCCAGAAATACGTATATTAAGCTTGAAAATAATACTAATAAAGCTACGTATCGCATTTTGTTACTACCATTAGCGTCAAAAATAGTCTACAACATACGCCATAACACAAAAATAGTCAAAATCACTTGGGAAATTTTCGTGGCATATAAGCCCAAAATAAGCCAAGAAATAGCTTAAAAATAAACCCAAATAAGCTATACAAGCTACTATAAAAAAATCAGCTACCTAGCAACATATATTATTCAACCATCACGACCACAACATCAAAAGTACAAAAATCCTTTTTTTCCTTTTTATAACCCACAAACCAAACACCACCTTTTTATTCGTTTCGCTTCTAAAAATCGATTTTCACAACGATCAACATGTACAACTAACATCTATGCATCAAAATACACCCAAAAGGACAAAGGAAATTTAAATTTAAAAACTTATAAGAAAATCTTCAAAAATATAGATTTCGACACGAACCGGACAACCCAAATGTTGTTTAAATGAATACTCAAATACTCGTATCAACCCATAATATCACGTTATCGATCAAAGTTGGAAATTTTATGGATGTTTGTTGGTGGCTCAGGTCGGATGCTCCACACACACACCTAAGTGTGTGTTTTATTTTTTTGAAATGAAAAGAAATTAATGGAAACATTCTAGTAAAAGGAATATAAGTTACATCTTTAGACAAGCTTGCTAAAAAAAGCCATGTTGTCCCCTTCTTGACTTATTTGACTGGAGCCATAGGAATCGCAAGGGTCTCGGTCTTGCTTTTTTCGTGTCGGAATCACTTAAAAGCTCATAAATCTCAACCGTAAAATTTATCCCAAAGTTAATTAGCATTTTTATTCACCTTAAAAATACTTTCCATTAACCTAGAGTATTTACACGTCATATTTACACTTTAAACCCTTCAACACTCATTTGGACATTAGCAGACGTGTCAGACTCGTTTTTTCGGCATTTCTCAAAATTCACGGGTCAAACCTCCCGGAATACAAATAACACAATAATACTATTCCTAAACGTGATATTAATACACAATAATCAATTAAACACTATAATTTATCCAAAAAATCAACCACCCGTCAAGCACGATACAAAGAACAGAAATAAAATGACAAAATTCAAATAGTCAAGGGACTGTAAATGAAATATTCAGAACACAAAAAGGGCAAAGGTTACAAGTCAAAGCATAATGTACTAGATAATATAAATAAGGATAAAATCTCTAATAGTTTTGCAAACATGTTCACTTATGTTTTCCACTCATCATGTCCTTGAGAGCTTTTCCAATTGACCTTAACCCTTTCCGGTGATCATCTCGATGTTGAGTTTTTGAGGTTTATTAGTTTCGAAGAGTATGTTGTTTCAATGTTGACTTACATGGGTGGGATATTGAGGACATAGAGACAAACATTGGACGAGGAAGAGACGTTTTAAGAAGGAGAAGAAGAGTCGGAACGAAATGATTCTTCATCATTTACATCAACAATGTCATCTAACGGATGAAATAAGGATGGATGATTTAGAGTGGTGGAAGAGGAGCTAGCATTTGAATCACGAGGTCTTTTCTTGCCATGATCTAATCGTGTCTTTCGCTCATAATGAGGAACGAGGGGATGCATGACTCGATCATATGAGATGTAGTGATCAATTGCTAACTCCCCCCCCCCCCCCCATGAAAGTATGGACACAACATTTATTAGAACAATCTAGGCAAAAGCATTCCATAAGGTAAGAGTTTCTTAGGTTTGTTTCGAGTCTTTTCCATTCGTTTGATAATGAAAAATGCTAGATTGTATGGAGTAAAGGTTTCGTTGCAATACAACATATGACAAAGACACATGGAGACATGATCCCGATGACCTCCTAAACAAATGACTTTTTCAAGAATGATATCAACCCATGGTTTCGTATGAGGTTGAATTTCACGGGTTAAAATTTTGTTTTTATCTATGACAACGGGTTTCTTGTTTTGGGTACGAGTAACTTGACCTTGTCGAGGAACTTGAATAAGAGACTTGATGACATTTAGAGATGGAGGAGTGGTTTTATAACGACCTTTACTTGGAGCACTTATTGACAAGTATTCGAGTAACCACATGTCGGTGTATGACACTTGACCTTTGAAAGAGATTTTCAAGATTTGACCGAATTCCTCGAGAGTGAGAGAAAATGACTTGCTTTGTATGATAAAGCTGACCACAAAATGACCCTTAGAGTTATAGTCAAACATGAGTTGACTATAAAACTCGAGAACAAAACGAGGAACAATTTGTTCGTTTATGTTTAACAAACAATCAAAACCAATTAATCCAAAATTAGCACGGATATGACTCATATTTTCAAAATTTTGACTTACAACCCTACCCTTATGAAAGTGTTATTTTTCAAGTATTTTAGTCGTATTTTGTAGTGATTGTGCGAATTCATTGGATATGAGTGGAATGTAGTTACGGGTATTTTGAGGGAACTACTCGTGTGGATATCTAGGCTTGTCACCTAGAAATTAAAATACAAAAAATAGAGTCATGTTTTTAATAGTCCTTTTACATGTAGCATTTTATTTTCACACTGTTTCATAGTGTGTGCCTAAATGTGGCGAACTATAGAGAACGATTACTTGACCTAGAAAGTAAAATCCGAATAGTTTAAACCCAACCGCTCCTTAATTTGATTTGCCTCATCCAAACCATGTCAAAAATTACAATATGAAATATGATATCTCGAATTTTGTTCATTAGGATCAATATGCATGTGTCTTAAAAACTTTTTAAGTTGTTATTAGGACATGCAATAACAACAATTTTTATTATTTCCTAAACTGAGTGATTTAAAAGAAAAAATTGGGGTTTTGGTTCGAAATTAATTTTTTTGACAAACTCACTAAAAATGTAATCATAATGTCTAAAGAAACATATTATTTATACTTATATTCCTAGTAGTCCAATAGTAACAAAATTGAAAGAAAAAATAGAAAATACACAATTTTAATTTTTGTGGTTACATCCATGATCATAGACTTCTAATTGAAAGAAAATAATAAAATGACTTACAATTGATGAACTTAGTGATGCTAGGAATATATTATTAGTGTTGATTTGATCGTTCAATTATTGGTATTTGTGGTTGATTTTTATATTGGTTTTGTGTTTCGTCGCACCAACAGTAAGAGGGGGTGTTTGGTTTGAGTTTGAAATTTTTTTGACAAAGAGCAGATAATAGGTTCTGTTGGTGGCAGGACCCATATCGATCCATGGAGGCCCACTGAAAAAAGTGGTTTAAGGCCGCCTGAGATATGGCCCTGCAATTAAATGAACAGGTTTTTGGACTATTTTAAATTATGACTTGAAGAAACAGAGAAAAAACGAATTTACAAAAAAGTGACTAATTAATATTTGCATTCGCGAATTAAAATATTTAACAAGCATCAGATGAAGTTGATAAATTGTCACGACATTGAAATGGAACGTGGACTAGCATCAAGACTAGAAGAAAGGAGAATCGGACAAACACGATTTATGGAATGTAGTCATCATTCAAAACCAAGACGAAGATAATTAAACACAACGTTTACTTTAAGGGTTTCTGAAAGAATAGTCGGTGATATTAGGTCAACGGATGGACTATTTTTCGATATGAGAGATATGTCCTTACTGACCAATCTCTACGGAAGAAAGAGGAGGCGTATTTCGATGTGTTTAAGCACTATAGAGTTACACCGGGTTTTTTGCTAAGGTCATCATGGCCTTTTATTGTCACTATGATCGGGACGAGCCGTCGAGTCAAACGTCGAGTCGATAAGAGCTTGTTCATCTATAGTGCTGATGACATGCCTTTTTTTTCGGGTGCCTTACTTATTCGTCTTTCGGTATTGATATAGCAAGAGCGGTTTGTATCTTCGAGAAACGCAAAGATGTCGTAACAACATCCTAGCGAACGTACAAATACCTCTAGTGCTCTTTTTCTCTCCACATAAACTCCCCGGGCGTGACAGAGTCTGCATAAACTATGTGTTTTTTAAATGCCGGACCCCTTAGGATATCATAATCCTAATTGGCGTTAGTGCCTTTAATGTATTGGAAGTACCATAAAAAACAGCCTTTCAAGTGAGAGGTTTTGGGAGCCTCTTGGAAGTGAGCATAAAGGCTAGACACTCAAAACAAAATGAAACCGTCCTACTTGTCGTTAGGTAAATAAACTACCTTATCATGCTTCGATACATGGTACAAACTACCGGACTCACACTCTCGTCTTCCATGGATTTTTAGTATCGGAGGACATGGGGTTTTCATTGGTTTAGAATCTTTTAAGCCAAATTTCTTAAGCGTTTCTTTAATATATATTGATTGATTAAAGAAAATACCATCATCCATTTGTTTTTTTTGTAATCCAAGGAAAAAGTTAAGTTCACCCATCATGCTCATCTTGAACTACAATGTCAGCTTGATATTTAGGTCAAATTCATCACACAGTGTCTCGACAAGTCGAGCCGAATAAAATATCGTCGACCTATATTTGAACGATGATGATGTTTAGAACTTTTCTTCTGGTAAAAAGTGAGTTTATCCTACCGTTCTTCCATTTTGTAATGATGTTTAATAAGAAAAAGCCCCTTTTTTAATCTATCATAACCAAGCTCAGGGAGCAATGTTTTAAGACTGTATAAAGCTTTCTTAAGTTTATAAACATGAATTAGTTTTTCAAAGTTAATGAATCCTGAAGGTTGTGCCACCTATACCTCCTCATTGATAAAACCGTTCAAGAATGCACTTTTTACAACCATTTGAAATTGCTTAAAATCTAAAGCACACTCATAAGCTAATAGTATTCTAACAGACTCAAGTCTAGCAACTGGGCATAAGTTTCATCATAATCGATTCCCTCTTGATGATTATAGCCTTGAGACAACTAACCTAGCCTTTATTACGAAAATGACACCGTTTGTCCCCCGTCTAACTTATTTCTAAACACCCACTTAGTTCCTATGATTGTCATATTCCTAGGTTGTGGAACTAACTCCCAAATGTCGTTAGCAATAGATTGATTTAATTCTTTTTGCATGGCGACTATTCAACTTTCACCCGTTATGGCTTCATTCACATTCTTAGGCTCTATATGTAACATTTCTCAATTTCAGGTCATTTTACGACACTTATTATTCTTCACTATTTATATTTGGTCCGATATGGATTACTTTTATTAACTTTAAACTAAACGCCGTTAGACTATAATAATCATTCAACATAAACAATCACCAAATAAATTAAGGTTTATGTCAAACAAGTGTTATATAATTATTAAGAAGATAATTATTGACTTTGCGTGTTTTATTTTTATTGGTCACGTAAAAGGCTTACGTTTCGCAATAAAATACCTCTAGACACACCTCGAAAATACCTAGACTTACCTAGACTCAAACAAATACACACATTAATCCTTAAAACACAAAAATTATTAAATTCTTGTGTTAATAAGCCATTGTGGCCGGTCATAGGTAAAATAAAAACCATGAACAAAAGGATACTTACACATCTTTGTTACAACATATTCTTTTAAATTAAACTTGCCACCATAATAATCATTAACAAGATTTTTGAAACCCTTCTTCCAGTCCATAAACCTAACACGTTCCTACATGCATAATCACAAACAAACTTCTTTTGCCTAAAATAAGTACATGTACAACAAGGTTTAATTAAACCTTGTCCTTAATGTCTCCACTTAGCTTAATACACAAAGGATATTAACCACTTTGGATCCCTCTTTTTCCCTTTGATACCCGTGGCCAAACAATCACCCACACAAACCATAAGATTTCTAAATCTTAATAAATCTTGTACCATGATCATGCAATTAAGAGGTGTACTTAGAGAGGTATTAGCAAAACCATTTAAACTAACTAGAAACCATAAAACCACTAAAAGGGCACGGTTTGGCATAGACAAGGACTAGTGAGCTAACCAAATTCTTAAGCCTATATAAACTACTCCTACTTGACACTTAACATTTTCTTACAACTATCAAACACTCCCTCAAACAAAAACCATTCTGTCTTACCTCCTTGTTTCGAATTTATCATAGCCGAAACCAAGGACGACTTGTTCGATGTTCACCAATTCTAAGCACACAAGGAGTACTAGGACTTCTTAGGCAGGTGTACGAGCCAAGATTTGGGTTAATTAATAAGATTTGGAGCTTTAGGTTTGTTATTCGATCGTGTATACATTGTAGGTTGACTTCCTAACTAGAACCCAAGACAACACAAGGACTAATGTAATTCCATACCAAACTAACATTTTCATATCTAATTTATTCTTTGGATGCTATTCGAATGCACGTTAAGTTTTATATATAACAAACAAACGTGAGAAAAATGCATGCAAAAAGCAAAGCATGCATTTATACGATTATACATATGTAAAATAATGACTTAAGTGGTGCTAGGAGTCTAAGAAAGGGACGACGTATTTAAAAAAAAATAAAGACCAAGGCCAAAAACGTGTTCACTAAATAACTAGAATGGGAACCAATGTGAATATTTAACTTGATTTGTAATGAAAATACTTTCAACTTTCATGAACACTTGATGGTTCGGCTTGGGAAGACGCATACTAACTTATAGAACGAATGCATGTGATGAAACACGGTTATGTAATGTGAAACGAGTGCTTAGCAAGAGATTAAAAACCCTAGAAACTAATTTGTAAAGCAAATGGCCACTTTTGAGTCGCATTGGGCTTGACAACCCACTATTAGGCCAAACAGGCCATGGCAGTAGGGTCCACGACTTATTAATAAGCTCCATGAGCTTATTAAGGGGCCTAATAAGCTTATTGGACCTATATGGACGCCTAAGTACCAGATAACCTAACCCGGCAAAACCCTTATTGGGCCTTTGGCAGCCCACTACCGTGCCAAATAAATCCATAAGCCACTAATAAGCTTTGATACACTCACTTATATGTGAGCTACACATCTTAATGGGAGTTTTATTAATAAAAACTAGAAAAGCTAATGACCGTAAATTGGACTAGTTTGAATCATGTATAAACCTTAACGAGCTCTTAATAGGCCCAAAAGCCCATTAAGGAAGCTTATTGGCTTATAAATAAGCCGAACAATAAAAACAGCTTAAAAGTGCTTATTAAGACTAGAAAGATAAGTTGAATATGTTATCAAACCCTAATGGACCCTTTGAAAACCTTTCGGGTTAAAGTAATTAGGCTAACGAGCCCAATAAGCTCAAATAAGCTCACCCAAGCTTATTTTTTAGCATTAACAGATTCATTAAGCTTAAATGAGCTTAATAAGGGCTTAGGTTATTTTAAAATCTTACTTGGACCCTAAATTTGTTTAATGGACCTTAACGGGCCCAATAAGCTAAAATAAGCTCATCATAGCTTATTTATAAGCTGTCGCAGCTTATGTGGCTTATTGGAGTTTAATAAAACTTATTGTCACTTGTCTAACTTAATTGGAACTTATAAGGATCTAAAGGGTAATTCTTGAAAGTTGAAGGACTAAAAGTGTAAATATTGAAACCTAAGGGTTTAAAATGTAAATAACATATTTTCGGACTGTTTTTGTAAATATAGAAAACCTAAGGGTATTTTACGAACAAAAATGATTTTTATAAACACTTAAACGTATCGTACAGTTATAATAGTTTAACGGACGTTTAAACAGAATTACAACCTACTTAATATTATATTATTTATTAATAACGCTTAACCATATACATGTACGTTGTGTAGGTTTGTATACCTTCTCAAAGAGCCAAAAGTAAAGACAAATATAAATAGGAAAATGTGCAACACCCGATACAACAAAGTGTCAAGTGATAACATTATATATAAACTAGCAAATTTATTATCGTTTATGCATTAAGTCATTAGCCTAAACTTGTAGACTAAGACTGGCCGTGTTTACTTAGATATTTGACGGTGAGATTCATTTGCCATACTTGGATATATTTATCATTCACAGGGGACTACCTACTAAGGTAAGTTCATAGCCCCATGCTTTTCAATTATTTAAATGTCTTACATCTTTGGGGTGAGAACATGCTTTGTTTTACAAATTGGACGCAAGGATACATTTTATACAATGATTACGTGTTTTGCCTAAGTAGCGATTCCTCACTGAGCCCTTTATCATGAACTGTCAAATACTAGATTGTAAGCGCGAGTGTTATAAATAGATCTATTTGGGATTGACATCCCCATTTGGGTGAGTAGCGCTCACTGTGCCGGTTTGCCGGACAACAAACGTATACCATGTCGGATTTTGGGATGTTGCGGGTTAGAACATCATTCACGGGCAATGCTGGCAATTTATTGCATTCATACATGTCGAGCTTCAGTGTCATGAGCTTAGGAAAATGTAATTACTTTTTATGATGTTTGCATCTGTTGCTTAATCATACACTTGGAAATCTTGCGGTCCTACAATTTATATACATAAACCTATAAAATTCACCAACTTTATGTTGACATTTTAAGCATGTTTTTCTCAGGTCAATAAGGCACGAGGTACCCAGATACATTGGGGGTCACTCTTTGGAGAGAGTCAATACTAAAGATTTGGGTCGTATTACATTTTGGGAACATTTGTTATAAACCGAAATCTTTACTTATATTGTCGAACAATTTGAAGCCATGAGCTTATGTAATGAACAAGTATTTTGTTAATCCAATGTATCTTTTTAAAATGACACGTTTAGTGGTCGTTCTCATATCTTGTGCTATTGATCTATGAAGTAACGCCCTCGGATATTCAATATTCCGCTGCAACTCAGATTTGGGGGTGTTACAGATTGGTATCAGAGCCAAGGTTATAGAGAACCAGGTCAAAAGTTTTTGTCTGGACTATAACCATTTTCAAACACTGCATTCACAAATGGGGTTTGCACGGGACACACATACATTACTTGTTTGCAATCTAGCATATGTGCTTACATGACATACACTGTTTTAGCATTAGTAGTTTACTAAGTGCTTGCATGATTGATATACGAGTATATAAATTATATTACGTATATTACTATAAGAGTCTTAAAATTAATACTTATATAAGTTATTTTTGTTTTTACAGCAGTCATGTCTTCTGCATCATCTGCGGTTACCTACACTTCCGTCTACACCGACTCTGAGCCAGGGAGGGTATTTTGGGGAGCCGATGAGGAGATATCTGATGGAGGTTCTCCACGAGTCATCGTATTAGGATACGATGGACTCCCTATACAGCCGGTAGCCCCACCATCACCGGATTACATACCTGACTCCGAGGAGCCACAGACACCACCAGTACCACAGGACGAGGATGTGCGTGAGCCTATGTTCATACAGCCACATGATCCTGACTACAGTGAATGAAAACAACAAATCAACCCTTCTTTGCTTGTAAAACCTTCAACCCAAAATCAATGAACACAACCCCAATACTTGAAACAACCCCTCTATTCTATTACCACTCTAACTATAACCCTAGAAATAAAGTCTTAAAGATGATTACCAAGAACAAGAAACCCTAACTTTAAACCAAACAACCAAACTCTTCTAGGACTTCAACCTTGATGTTATTGTGTAGGAAATATTAAAGAAAATTTTGTATGGTGATGGTGGTGTGGTGGTGGTTTTTGGCAGCCAAGGGGACACAAGGGGAGGAGAGAAACTTGAAAAACACCTAGTGAATATTTGAGATTTGCATGTAATGAGAAATAATGATGAGATGTCTTGAAAATACAAAGAAACCAAAAGTGTGGTTTTGGTTTTGTGGCTTCCCTAGGGTGGCCGGCCTTAGGACTTATTTATTAATTTTTTTATATTTATTTGTTGTATTATTTGATTTGAGTAAAAAGGGCAAATGTTAATTAAACGGTAGAAGGGTATAACCATAAAGTATAGCAATGTTTTGGCGCAAACACGAAGTGAAAATGTAAAATGCTAAAGATACAAATTATAAATCTTCGGGGTATATTATGAAGATAGTGAACTACGTAGGACACGTAGACGGATAATAACCTAAAGACGGCTCAAGTTTAACTAGCAACGCAAAATAACTAATCGGGTGAATAGTAAAAAGCAAAATTTTACTCAAAAGTAAAAATAGTAACATAGTACGGATTTAAATAATGACCTAAATTTACAAAGTATTACAATTTATATATTTGGATATATAAAACTGTTATTTGAAATTTCAGATATCCGAATTGAAAAACTTATTTAAGAGAATGGGTCTAATACAAACCATTATCAAAAATTTCCAATATCCA
>BQNB010114474.1:0-16683 GCA_026074375.1 Tanacetum coccineum
ACTTTCTATTCACGCTTCGTCAAGGAAAAACGACCCGGGAGTTTTAAAAATTGCTTTGGTTAAAAGCAATTCTCTTTAAACTTTTGGAATACGTATTCTACTATACTATAATTGATTTCGCCTCTTAATTTTACATACTTGTTTGTGTGTGTGGTTTGGAACGGATCATAGATCTTCATCCATTTTATTTTTTCCATAATAGGCGTGTCTACAGAATCACTAGTGAGCAAACCATATTTTTTAATAATTTCAAAAGCATATTTTGATTGGTTTAGGAAGATGCCTCTGGGACTTTAAGAAATTTGTAATCCTAAAAAGAATGACATCTGCCCCATCATCGACATCTTAAACTTAGTGGTCATCAGATTAGCAAACTCATTACACAAAGCAGTATTAGTGGATGCAAATATTATATCGTCAACATAAACTTGTACCAGTAATAAGTCATTTCCTACTTTCCGTGTGAAGAGTATTGGATCCACTACACCTTTGGAGAAATGTTGTGAAATGAGAAAACTTGACAGCATGTCGTACCATGTACGTGGTGCTTGTTTGAGACCATAAAGGGCCTTTTTGAGCTTGTACACATGCGATGGGTTGTCCTGATCAACAAATCCTTTTGGTTGAGAAACGTAGACCTCTTATTTGAGCTCTCCATCTAAGAAAGCCGTTTTAACGTCCATTTGGAAGATCGTCATATTCTTGTTGGCGGCATTTGCTACGAAGATACGAATGGCCTCTATTCTTGAAACCGGTGCAAATGATTCCTCGAAATCGATTCCCTCCTCTTGCCTGAATCCTTAAGCAACTAATCTAGCTTATTGGCTTATTCACTGGCTTATTTATAAGCCAGAGCTTGTAGCTGAAAGCCCTTGAGGGGTCAAAAGGTCCTTGTAAAAGCTTGGACAAAGGTAATTACAATTCTCTCTTTTAAGTCTCAATTTCTAGAATTTTTTATAGCCTATTCTGTTTTAGCTTTTTAGAGTGCTTATTTCCTGCTTATTATTTTTCATTTAGGTTGTTTAATGCTTATTTGTTCATTCCTTTTAAGAATTATGAGTTAAAACTGCTTTTTAAAGTGTTAAAATCCCTTTTCAGAATTTAAAGGGGTGTTTGGGTCAGCACTCAAAACGGGTCAAAATAGTTTTGGTTTGGGTTGAGGTACTTTAGTTAGGTTAAGCTTAAGTTTTAAGTTGGTTTTAAGCTGTTTGGAAAAGTTTTTTAAGTTTGAAAATTGTTTTTCAAAGTTTTTATAAACCATTTTTGTTAACTGTGGCTTTTAGAAAACACCACAAGTGCTTATTATTTTTCATTTAGGTTGTTTAATGCTTATGTGTTCATTCCTTTTAAGAATTATGAGTTAAAACTGTTTTTTTTTTAAGTGTTAAAATCCCTTTTCAGAATTTAAAGGGGTGTTTGGGTCAGCACTCAAAACGGGTCAAAATAGTTTTGGTTTGGGTTGAGGTACTTTAGTTAGGTTAAGCTTAAGTTTTAAGTTGGTTTTAAGCTGTTTGGAAAAGTTTTTAAGGTTGAAAATTGTTTTTCAAAGTTTTTATAAACCATTTTTGTTAACTGTGGCTTTTAGAAAACACCACCAGTGCTTATTTAGTTAAGCACTTGTGGTTTGAGTTTGAGTATCAAAAAAAGGTGTGTTTTGTGTGTTAAAAAGCTGTGACAAACACCCTTTGGTCTTTTGACTTGTTAAGTCAAAAATCACCAAGTGTTGTAGTTGCAGTTTCAAAAACTCAAGGGCTATTTTTCACTATTAAAATTCAGCCTGTTTAAATGTTTTTCAAAAGCCAAAAATTGGTACACAACTCCAAAAGCTAGGGTACTTTAGCTGTTTTCAGTAAGCTTTTCAATTTGAGCTTATTTGACAGCTTTTAATAAGCTGTCAAATAAGCTACTTAAGTAAAGCTTAAATCTCCCCTGGTGCAAAGGGGAGATTTTAAGCCCCTTTTTCTTTGACTTTTTGTGTTCCAAAGCCCAAGTTTTTTGCTTATTTTAAGAGCTTATAAGCTCTTATATAAGCCCCTTGATTTTTAGCTCTTAAAAAGCTCATTTGTTGGCTTATTTTTAAGCCCAAACTTGGCCTTTGGACTGTTTCAGCATGACTTAGGTGTAGGATTGCTTATTTTCCTTTAGGCTTAGTCAGCTTATTTTATAAGCCCCTTTTAGCTTTTAAGAGTTTATTTAGATTAGTTAATTAGATGTTAAGCTTGTTTAGCCTTTTTCTTAGCTTATTTAAGTACAAAAGTTAAGTCCTTTTAGCTTTTAAGCTTGTTAGTATTTCTGTCATAATAAGCTCTTCATAGCTAATTTAGCCTTAAGCTTTTAGCTCTTTACAGCTTATCTAGATTAGGTTTAGTCCTCTTAGCTTATTTTATCCTAAGTTTAGCTTATTCACCCACAAGTCCACAAAAGACTTAACCTTTTGAGCTTTAAAGCTTTATAAGCTGCTGTCACCTTTAAGCTTATTTTATAGCTTATTCTTTTGACCAAAGTCAAAAGTGTCTTTGTTAAAGTTGTTTGTTAAGCCCCACGAGCTTAACAACTTTGCTTCTTTGAGTTTTCGAAAAAAAAAGGGGAAAACAAATGTCCGGTGATCAAGACTCCCGCCCCCCCCCCCCCCCCCCCCCCCCCCAATCAACCCGGGACCAATCGATACGATCCCCTTTATAACTCACACTCTTACCACTGCGCCCTTGGGTCTTTTTCGTTAAAGACTCAAGGGCCTTATTATTTAAGGTCATTTTGGCTTATAAGCTTATAAACTGAATAAGCTTATTTTCGGGCTTATTTTTAAGCAACTTTTTTGTTTCTTATTTTGCGAGGATCTTTATAGTAATAAAGTATATTTTTTTAAATTTTCATGAATTTTTTCGAAGTCATTTGATATTTTTTATAATTTTAATTTCGTTAAAAGTTTATTTAATTATAAAAAATACAAAAATATCAAAAAAAAATTTTGCTTTTTTTAGAAAATTATTTCTTTTGTCCATATAGTTTGTAGGAAAAATACAAAAGTTTTTCTGTCACCTTTAAGCTTATTTTTAAGCTTATTGACAGCTTTTCGTAAAAAGTTGTAGTTGACAAAGTTGTTAAGCCCCACGAGCTTAACAACTTTGCTTCTTTGAGTTTTCAAAAAAAAAAGGGGGGGAAAGACAATTGGTCCGGGTGAGCAAGACTCGAACCCGTGAACTTAACCAACATACTTGCCCTACTCACCCAATAATACAAAACATACCTTCCTCAAACTAACAATCAACTCAGAACTTCATCGAACACAAGGAACCAAGCCACAGTTCAAGACGATAGTGTTATAGTTTAGAATGTTCAAGGTCGATAGAACAGAGGTCAAGGGAACCATGCAAGGAGAGTAGTTGCAGCTGGTAATGGAGGAGCTCAGAACAGAGTTGGAAATGCAAATCTTGGTCAAGCAAAGCAGATTAAGTGTTATAACTGCAGTGGATTAAGGCGCATATCAAGAAACTGCACTTAACCAAATCGATCACAGAATTCAGAATATTTCAAGGACTAGATGCTGCTGATTGATGTGCTATCGTGTAGGGTCAATTATTTAATTATTAAGTTTTACATTTATATTTATACGACAAACCTAAAACAATACTTTAACGGGCAGTGTACTCGGCCAAGATGGAGTTTCGCGGTAAGTAGGGTGTCGAACACTAAGAGTGAAACATTAATCCTATATTCTATCAGTATTTTAATTAGTTCTAATTAGTCTATTTAATGGTTAAACCTATGTTATATACGTTGTCTAATGATATGGGGGGTTTTCAGCCTGAGAGATTGGCACAGGTTTGGTGGTGACAATTTTCAGTTCAATAAACAATAAACACAAAAGAAGAAAATTAGAAGATAGAAAAGCGTACAAGCCAAATGATAGAAAACTGTATTAGCCATATTAAATCCAGTTCAATGTTGGTTTGTTTGTTTTAGTGCAATGATTTACTTATCTCGAAGCGGCATATCATTCTTAAGACTTAGGCGGGACATCATCCTAAGACCTAGACACGATTAATCCTGTCATAATTAACGCATCTGCATAAAGCATCCTTTAGTTTAATTATAATCCATCTTAGGGAATCAAAGCAGTGGTGATCCTGTTACCCTAGCCCAACGGGACTTTACCCACTTATTGCTTGACGGTGTTTTATATGATGGTTGTCCACTATTCAAATCTTTATCAGTTATTTAAGAACATGATTGCTGAAACATAAACGGGTCACCTACCGGTCCAACTAAGCTCATAATTCAAAGACAAAGACAAAATGTTATTTGTGATCCTATTGGTCCAGTAATATAAAGCACGATATGGAGAGCTATCCCGGTATCTAAATTACTTTTTAGGTATCACTAGACCTAGTTGAATGATAGGTCGCATATTCAAACACATAAACAAGTATGAGATGATAAACATAATTAAACAATCAACGATTAATTAAGAAATCGATTCCAAAACAAACCAAACATTAAACTTTCATTAAGATGGCTAATACCCGAGGGTATTAGCCCACAACCATTGTAATTATACAAGAGTAATCAAACAATTAAAATCAAACAATTAAGAGAGTAAAAATTACACGATGTCTTCTATGGATTCGTGATCAATGTTTGATCTTGGTGTCTGATCTTCTCTTTTAAAATTTGTCTTAATGAGTATGGTATAAAGAATATGATATTGCACACTGAAAACTCGTTTTTAAGTCTTCTATTTATAATGTCTGAAAAAGACTCGATACGCTGTATCTGGCTAGGTTGATATGGCGTATTGGGCTGGATTCCTTGGAGTACGTGCTACGTTCTTAATCAATCAGTGATATCTTTCCCAATTTACTTTTATTACTGTATCTTTGAATAGTTATCTTCATGGATACGACGTATAGAAGCAGTCAGATACGCCGTATTGGGAATTGGTCAAACGCGCTTTCTTGTGAAGTCTTGGCGCTGATACGCCATATCTCTTTTGTTGGATATGGTGTATGTAGTCAGAAATCAACATTCTTTGAATGTCTTTGTTTTTGCTCCAAATTATGTGCCTTTAAGCTTGCCTTCACAAAACACTCCTGAATTACTGCATTTATCAACTTTAAAGCAATTAAGTACCAAATCATGCAATAATTATATAGAAGTGGGCATAACAGATTGGATAAATCATATAATAAAGTGACATTATTTGATGTCATCAAATATCCCCTCACTTGAATCCTATTTGTCCTCAAGTAGACTTTAGAAAAGTTTTTGTTTATGAAAATGTGTCACGATAACGCCTAAATTATACATGTTTTCGGCGGCGTTATACGCATTTATTTGATTATTTCTCGTGAACTTTTGGTACTTAATCAAGTATATTTGCTATTATATGTTCTAGGTACATGTCGTGGAAGAAAGCGGAAGAAAACACGAAGAATTAAAGCTTAAGCGAAGAAATAACTCAAGTTCATGATCTCTCGACACTTGTTCACTATTTTGGTCATAACTCGGTCATACGAACTCCGTTTTAGTTGGTTCAAACGGCCACGGGAGCGGAAATCAATTATCTACAACCACAAAAAAGCCAAGTGCTGAAAGGCCCCAAAGTGCAGCGGTTTTACAAAAAAGTGCGACACACTTTCTGTTGAATTTAAGAGAATTAAATGCAATTAAATGCTAAGTGCATTAACACCCTATGTGCGGCGCACAAATAAGTTTGTGCGTCGCACTTTGGACCCTGAAGAGCCTATAAATACCCTCCTTGGCTCCCTCATTTCACATATCCTCACACACAACTCCCCACTTCGTTTCTAACACTTATAATGGGTGTTTTTGGTGATCTTGGCTTGACAAACCAAGGATCCAAACTCTCCTTCAAACCACCATCACCACCATCGAATACCACCACTCTCTACCATCAATTTTCAGGTTTTGATCCATCAAAGAAGCATAATAGAAGTGTTTATTCGAATCTATAATCGATTATGACAGAATTGTTTTTAGTTTCCAGATTTTGCTTTGAATATAATAAGATGTTCTAGGGAAATTCTTATGAAATCACCATATTTTGCTCTTGAAGTCGGTATAAACCTTTTTACTCTTTTAAATATAATCTTTATTGAATTCATGATGAATGTTATGTGTTTTGTTACTTTGATTATGGAGTAGTAATCTTATGTTTGTTTGGGCGATATGCGATCTTGGATATCGAGTGTTTGGATATGTGTTTATTGAATTGGTAAAACATATTTTATACAAGAATATAGGCCGAAAGGATTCTTTTATATATGTGTTTAATCATTCCACTTAATATATTGGTTATAATAACTTATAAAGGCTGAAAGGATTTATTGTTATTAATCGATATAATCACTTGTTATATTTAAAGGCCGAAAGGATTTGTAACTTGTGACATCTTTATTCTCTAAACTTGTAAACACTATCCTAAACACTTCATTATCTAAGTGATCATTGCCTAAACAAATATACTTTAATTCCTTGTTGAATTATCTTTTAATCGCTTTCTTTACAATATTCGATATATGCAAGAGTTGGTTAATTTGATCCGTGACAATCTTATTAACCTTAACACCTTAATTACAAACTGTGAAAACTTCAATTCCTGTGGAACGACCTGGACTTACCTAAAGCTATACTATACACGAACGGGTATACTTCCCGAGTGTTGTGTTTTTTAGCAAAAATCCGTATTTCTTTTTGTTGATTGGTTTTGGTGCAAAAGAATTTTGGATAGTTTGGAAGATATTGTGGCATTATGGTCAAGTCCATGGGTGATTTATAAAAATATAGTTGTTGGTACCAAGAGCTTGTTTGATGCTGGCTCAAGCAGGATTTCCATCTTCATTGTGAATACATTAGTATCACTCAGATGTTCTGGCAAATATCACAATGATATTGCGTAGGACTCTTGATAACAGCTTGTGAACCTGATGATGTTCAACAAGTGTTTGAAATGGAATGTGTCCTAACGAGATTTTTATTGATCTCTTGGCTCTAGACTCGATTAGTGCATTTTGGTTTTAGTACTCGGAGGCTGGAGCATATTGCCACCTATTCAATATCAACAATCTCGGAGTGAGATGTCAATAGATAACGTGTGTATCTCCGTGACAAATGAGACAAGTTTCTGTTAAGAGAAACCCGAATGGCTGGGAAGGGTTGTGCATTGCATCACTGGGTCCATGATGTCGTTTTCAATGTCAGCAATCAACTTGTGATTCTGACAACATATGTATTGACCCGGTTTCTGCCTTAAGTTGTGTGGAGGGCTTCTTTCTTTAGACCCTTTATCCATACATTTCTTTTTCATTCTTCAACGCCTTCAATGCTTACCAAGACGTCATTACTAACACCTTGTTGTGATTGTTCCAGTGTTAGCTCAATCTTAGTCGGCATTATTCCTATATACATTCATCTCCAATCATACCTAAGGACTGCTATTTCTAACTTTGGATTATCCTTGGGTAGATCCTCCGGTTCTGGTTGGATCATAGGATTGATTCTTAACCTAACCACCTTATGACTTTAGAATCGTCGTGAAATTAAGATGTTGTTGGGTATAAGATCGAACCATAAAACCTTTTCTTCAGCACATTGAGTCGAATAGATCATATTTTAAATACATTTTCTCCCCTTATTTTAAATAATAAACACTTAGTTTTTGAAATACCTTGTGATTAAAATATGTCTTGAAAAATCTGTGGGAGAAAATATTATTAGCATGAATGGTTTGGAACATTTTGATAATGTTTTGAATACATAAGAATGGTCGTTGATGATGTATCCAAGAACATTAAAACTTTGTTTTTCAAAAAACTCCCCCTCAAAAATAGGACCAATTGAGAAATTGTTGTCTTTTGAAAACATTGTGAGGGATGGAGTGTTGAACACACAATTTTGAAAGATTATGATTTGTCATCGAGAAATTCTTGAAAAATTGTGTTCAACTTTTTGAAAAACCATATGTTAGAGGACTTCTCTTCTAACGCTAAGGGTAAGCGCACTGAAACGTACACTTTCCTTTTTCTTGAGCTAAAGATATTGAATGTCTTGTAAGAACAGCTCAAGACCGAGAAACGTTAATTTTCTCGTTGTGAGGATAAGTTATAAACCTTCCTTTATTTGAAGTCCGGGTTATGTACTGAGATTTGCACATAAGCCATTTAGAAAATTAGAAATGACATGTTTTGAAACTATTTGCAACTCTCGCTCGAACTTCATTTACACACCCGTGTCAATGTTAATCGACATTTCTAAGTACGTAAATGTTATCGATTCCAAGAGACATGTCGAGAAGATTCTTTTTGGAAATTTTCTATTTTTCAGATTTTATATTTTCTATATATATACATGTTGTCCTCAGCATTGCTATGTGAAGGTGGAATAGTTCCAAACTCTGTCAATTTGTAGCTGTCTTGGTTTGCTAAGGAACAACATTTGGAACCAGCTTTGAACTTGACGTGTTCATAGTTTTGTCTTGAATTCCCGAGTTCTGAACGTTAGATCAAGAATTCATAGCCAGAGACCGAGGCTTGATCTGTTGCGATCAAACGTCTTTTAAACATTGACGACCGAGGCTTGAACTGCTGTGTTCAAACGTCATTTTGAAGATTTCATCTTTTGTGAAACCATTCTGGCACTGGTTTCTTAGATATCAAAAATTTCAGCAACCACACTCTGAGATTTTCTTGCTTTTCATTATAGAGTGCATCTGCATTTATGTCAATTCGTTGTTGCTTTTGACCATTGAATGATCTACCTGCACTTAAACCCAGAGTTTGTTTACATGCATGAATATGAGGGATATCTACATTTAAACCATGTGTGGGTTCATTTTCAACCTTGCCCGTGCAAGAGTTGAGTAGTTTTCCAGTTGGAGCCCACTCAGACAAGAGGATCGGACACGCTAACAGTCTTTGATAATTCTACCCGTTGGTTGCCAACCGTAAACAAATCTAGAGTCATTGTTATTCTCATGGACAGTGGTAGTCTTTTTGATTGAGAATCTATTGTCATGTTCGGATTTTGTCTTTCTGGTTCTTAGATTCACTTGACTTTTCTACGTGGGGGGGGGGGGGGGGGGGGGGGGGGGGCAATATATCACGTTGTTGTCTTATGGGATTTAGCATCCTTATTCTGTGCAGAGGCACGTGGATTTAACCTTGACATGTATTCTAAGACGCATATACATGAATTGCACTGTTAAAGGAACTTTTGCATGTAGGACCATTGCAAATCATTGAACTTCAAGAAAGGCTTATGTTTCCTAGTCTCCTAAGTGAACATCTTTGTTGAACCCGACTACTCATTTGATGCATGCCAATTCCTAGGGTTTTGTTTTGCAACCCATCTAGCATGAATCAATCAAACTAGGTTTCCATTCACATCTTTGTCTTTCTGAAGTTGTGCACTTTTCTTAGCTTTCTCTAGGTAGTAGTTATGAACCATGTCATTTGAGCCTACTTTTTCCCTTGGTGACTGATGTGACACATGCTTTGGGCAATTCCTAGAGGGGCCAGGTGCAATCACATTGGTGTTTCGAACTGCTTGTTTTCTAATCTGAGGCAAATTCTGTTGAGTGACTTGTTTAAACAAACCATCCGACACATTAGTTTTATTAACCGACTGTTTCGTTTGAAAACTTCTCATTTCAGGAGAATTTGAAAAAGGAGTCGGTTTTCCTAAAACTGATGGTTTTGGAATTCGTTGAGCATTTGGTTGTCGAACAACAGATGGTTTATTAAACTGAGTTTCCACAGACTTTCCCTTGCAGTTCTCGATGAGTTTCTTTTCTTTAACTCATCATATGGCTTTTTCTGTTGTCTTGTTATTTTACCTTTCAAATCTTGTATTTCATGATATTGTTTACGTTCCTTTTTGAAATACATAGATCAAAACGATTTGTTTTTCATCTGTTCTTACAATGTTTTAAATAAAGTTTAAAGAGAAATCGAGTGTTTTCAAGTTTAGAAAAACTTTTAGACAAATTATTATGGAACTCTTTGTTTAACAGATTCCAGTTTTGTTTCGAAAGCATTTGTGCAAGACATTCACATTCCTTTGACTTTAAGAAAGATATAAGCATTGCAATTCTATTAGCATTTAAATCAGACGAGAGAATGCAAATATGAAACCATGTAAAATCTTTAGACAACACACTCTTCGACAGTAGATCATATATAGTTTGAAAAATCATCCTTGTCAGATTCAAGTTCGTCAAGCTCCTTTTCAAGGGAATTAACGTACTCCAAATCGTCATTCAGGTTTTAGTTTTTAAACCCTTTTGTATGTCAATGTCTTTAATAGCTAATAGTCCTAGAGTGTCATCTAACTTTGTTTGAAGTATTTTATAATCACTCGTTGGGTCATTAAGGGCCGTGTACTTCTCAAGCTCAGTCTTTTTTGTCTGAAGTGCAATCAGACAACTATCCCGACTGTTAGTAGCCTCCCCCAGAGCCCTACTAGTCTCATCAAGGTTAGTTTTGCACTCTTCTAATTCTTGAGTCAATGATGCGTTTACTTTCTTTAATTGCTTTAATACCGTTTTGTTTTCCTCCGTATCAAGAGTCAAATTAGCAATTAAATTAGCAAGCGCAGCACGCTCATCAACACATTCAGCCGCATTTTGATCAACCTGATTTATCATAATACATATATTTGATGATCGGAATGAACATTGCTATCATCTTCTCCAAAAACTTATGTGTCGTTAATGATTCAGGTTGCCAAATGTCGTCTCACATTGGCAAACACATCATTTTCATTATGGTTTTGTACCTGTTCCAATGGCTGACTAGTAGAACTGGATTCTTCAGGTAGACCTCCTGAATCTTTGCCATGTAGCATTATGGTTCCTCCAATTCGCTTATCATCAATCTCTTCATCCGTGTCCTCTAGCCAATCAGCTTGCTCAGCTTGAAGTGGAACACCTTGTTCAGCTTGTTTGCACATCATCATCTTCTCCTTGTGATACGCGTAGTCTTTAACACCCCTTTGGGCTTCCTGCATCCCTGGCATAGTGTCCAATCCTTTCAGTTAAAGCACTGTAATCCATTTTGTTGACTACCAGGACTGCCTTACTGTTTCCCTAAGGCCCCAGCAAACTGTCCCATCGTTATTTGATTTCCAACCTTCCCTGTGATTGTCTTGTTATACCTGGGTAGTAATCTTTAGACTTTGTTCCTGGAGTTTGAAGAATGTAGCTTGAACAATCTTCTACTTGTCATCAAAGTGCACAGCGGAATTTTGTAGAAGTCAAACCACACCAACGACCACTGCTTCTTGTCATCAGGGCTTGGTGAATATTCGTTCAGGGGTGCATGCGAGAAATCAGCAACTGTTCTTCTCACGTTTGCATAATACTTCATAAACCATACTAAACATTTTAGGGCTAACAAACTTCCCCCTGGAAGTTGACATGGTAACATCAAGGTCAATTAAATCCCAGATGTACACATTTTCCCCCATGATGGTTGCGAACTCTCGGAAGCATCATTGTCGTGTACGTCCATATACTCGAGAAGTTCTAGTCATAAGCACAAATCTTGATAAACAAAAGAATCATTACCCTCTTGACTTCAGAAACCGTAGAGGAGATGAAGCAAGAATCAAGAACACTTGGTATAATCAAGGTCTTGTGAATGAATGTCATCGAAGAACTTTGAAGATTTTGCTTAGACTGTGAAGTATCTTTGTCTTGGAATAGCACAAAAATACCCGTGAGAAGTGCTGATTACATCTCAACCTTTAAACTCTCTGGCTAACTTACCAACCTCGTATTCTGTAAGCTATTGTTGTGATCACTTGGTGAAGTAAACCCGATATATCAAACTTGAAACTGAAGTAAAATCCCCCAAATTTGTTACTTAATCTTGCACTATTGTTGATTGAAGAACGGTGCAGAAGAAAATCTCTAAGTACCTTATACTCCATCAAAAGTATAAGAAGTACAACACCTCTTGAAATTATCCACATCGACATCTGCGTGTGACACTGAGTACTACAACGTAACTCCTTTAAGTGATAGTTGTCCAGGTCTTCATCCAACCACCCCTTGACCGCTGGAAACTAGATAATCCAAGTCTTAATCATAAATGTATACGTTCAAGCAAGTCATCAATCGATAGAAAATAGAAGAAAGTCACGATGATGAAATAAGTAGACGCCTTTGTGAAATCCAACTTCAATTGCAAATAAGGGATACCAAATCCACTTCGTAATCACATGTCATCTTAATCCAAATCTCTAGCCATTTTGTCATTTAAGTGAATCTTTTCAGGATCGTTTTGGGATTAAGTGTTGTTGTTTGTGTGGTGTGTTGTTATGGTTGATTGTGTTTTATGAGTCTTGATTCTTGATTGTGGTGTTTGTATGCAATTCACGTTCACGGGATTTTACACGTCTATGATTAAAACCGATAAAAGAATTAACGGGATTTTACAAAATCAATAGAAAACCGTGAATGATTTGATTCGGAATCAGCGGCCAATGATTTAATTGTCTAAAAACAGATAATTTTCTGGCTAGGGTTAAAGCTGTTTGTTTAAATAGGCTCACCAAACTGAAACGGGCCTAAAAATACAGATGGGCCGTGAGCTAGAACAAAAACAAGTCTAACACAAATTCCAAAAAACTGAAAAATGTCAATAAATCATAGTAAACGAGTGTTTTGGCCTTAGAAAAATCCTTAACCAGCTAAAGGGTGGTTACAGCGTGATCCGTCTTGTTTTTCTCTTCGATTTGAGAGGTCACGGGCCTGAAACGGACTTACGGATCAAAAGTTATGGCTGTTTTACTGAAACCCTTTTCTTCACACAAAAAAATTCTTAGCAAACCGCTGCCAATTAGTAACTCGCCGTTTATCAACTCGCCGTTTGGCAACTCGCCGTTTTTAGCAACCCGCCGTTTTTAGCAACCCGCCGTTTTTAGGAACCAAGAACGCAAACAATGTCAAAACCCAATGAGTCAAAAAAAACCAACCAATGTCAAAACGCAATGAGTCAAAACGCAACCAATGTCAAAACGCAATGAGTCAAAACGCAGTGAGTCAAAACGCAATGAGTCAAAACGCAATGAGTCAAAACGCAGTGAGTCAAAACGCAATGAGTCAAAACGCAATGAGTCAAAACGCAATGAGTCAAAACGCAACAAGAAGGAAGTCAAAACGCAACAAGAAGAAATCAAAACGCAACATGAATTTTGCCAGAGAGTCAAAACGCAACGACGAAAAATACGACTTTTTCCACCAAAAATCGCCCAATAATCACCCTTTTTGACCTCTTAACTTATACGATTCCTCTTGCACAAACACTGAAAAAAAAATTTAGCTACCCCTATGCCTAGATCTTGCTTAATAACATAAACATTCACACATCTAAGCACAAAAATTCGGGTTTGATTTTTTTATTGACTTCTTTTTGACCACGAATTTGATCTTGTTTAACCACAATAATCAGTAGATAAACAACACGGATTCCCCCTATGCTCTGGTGCCAATTGTTAGTATAGATTCACCCTTTGAACAATGATCCGGAGGCTTGGTAAAATGGAAAAGAAAAGTATCCATATTATTAGAGAGAAAAAGAGAGAAAAGAGAAGAGATAGAAAAAAGAAGAAGAAGGAGTGTATGTGTATGTGTGTGGTTTAATAGAGAAAAAGGAACCACACACACACTCACACTTTACAATGTGAACTCCTACCCCTCCATGGAAGTATGGAGGGAGTATTTATAGTCCCGATATCGACTAGCTAAACTAACCCGACCCGACTATAAATGATAAATGTAATTCCGGATTAGTCACCATATTTTAGGGCTAACAATAATAAATGATCTAAAAGACTCAAAGTACTTTTTACTCTTACCCACATGTGCGAAACACTTTCATTTATCGATGCACGTGTGTAAGGGGAGTATTTGAAAAGATTAAACTCTCAAAGTGTCCAACGTTCTGATAATTTTATCAAACACTTTGATTGATTTTTCAAAGGTTTTATGGTGATGATCAAATACCCAACAACCTATTAACTCACGACGATTCTAAAGTCATAAGGTTGTTGATGAGGTATCATTTTATACACTTTTTCGGGGTCGTTTAACCCCCTAAATTGTGCATTTATGCCCAAAATAGGTACTTAATCATTCATTTTTAGGTATTTAGCATTTGTAAGGCATTTGGAGGAAATACACGTGACTTGGGCTCATTTGGAGAAGAAATGGATAAGATTACGAACCTACACCAACATCTCTCAAGAATTTCTACTCAAAAGCTGGAGACGGCGTCACAAGATCTCAAGACAGCGTCAGATTGTACGACCCATCCCATTATCTAGAATATTCTATTCATGACGGCGTCACGATTAAAACGCGATGCCGTGGCAGAGATTTTCCTATATATACAAACTCGAATTTAGGGTTATATGTGTGTAACTTTAGAGTAAATGATGGGGACGAACCCTAGTTCATTTAGCAGCTGTTAAGGAAGATTTTAGGGCCTCAAAACCCAATTGTACTCTCTTCAATTCATGTTTTAATCAAGTAAGATTATCTTAATCATTCAATATTTCTTGTTGTGTGATTCTTATCTGTTCTTACTTTATCTTTAACATGCTTGGCTAAACCTTCTGTTGTGTTTATTTATGATTGTATGAAACCTAGGATGTAGATTTTAGTGGTGTTGCTTCTTGTGATGAATATGCGTGTTAGGTCTTAGAAAACCATCTTTTGTCTGTATCGCTGTTGATATGTCTAGGAAAACATGGTTGTGTAGAAAGGATGCCATCGAGTAACAGTCTTCATACTACCTTGCATCGAGATAACATCTTCATCATACCGTTGCCCCTTAAATGGTTTGATCCACTCTTAATAAATTTTCAAATGCATTTAATATACTCTTAGGGCCATGTAAATTGACCATTCAAACTACCTTACATGTGCGTTGCCTTAATGGACTATTAATAACGGCGGTTTTTGTGTAAACACGCAAAGTGACGGTCACTAAAACATCCAAGTTGTAACAAGTCTTAGCTCGTGAATAGTTAATGAATTAGATTAGTAAATCTAGTCTGGTTCCAAGGCCCATGGGAAAAATAGAGGCCCAACTAAGCCCCATGTCGGCCTCCCCATACCCCTCTATGGCTTCCATAGAGGGGTTGAGTCTTTTGTAACATTCATTCATTTTCCATCTATTCATACATCCATTTTCCATCTCTCTACTTTCTCTCACTAAAATGGCTATCATGTGGTTTGACTCACCAAGACCACCGGATCATAGTTTTCGTAGACCTTCAATTGGTATCAAGAGCCATGGCAACATACTCTTGGGTCGGGTTTATCTTTATGGTCCGTTTGGTTTTGTCACCTTGTCAAACATTTGGTATCACTCGCCACGGGTGGGTTTAGTGGTTTCATTATGGTAGTGCTTATTCGAGCTTATTAGATACGACTTATTTGTTTTTTTTTATCATTCGGCTAAATGAATTTTCTTATAAGATTTTGGGCTCACGTCTTATAGATTTTGGGCTAATACACCAGTGTCAAGTCATGGCTTATTTGTAGAAAAAAGTGTGACCCGATCTAGTCGCAAGAGCTTGAGCCGAACTAGCGTATCCTCTCAAAGACAGCCGAACGAGTAGGTTATAACAACAGCCGAACGAGTTCTGCTACTGAAGGATCGAACGAGTACAATAACAAGGATCGAACGAGCAACAGTTTGGAAGGATCGAACGAGTACTAAGCAACTCGAACCGAACTAGTCAAAACCCTCAAGAGCCGAACGAGATCAACACTCATGTGACCCGATCTAAACCCAACCGAGTCAACTCGGTATTTACCGAGTTGACCCGGGTAACTCAAATGAGTCAT
This sequence comes from Tanacetum coccineum, assembly GCA_026074375.1. NCBI lineage: Eukaryota > Viridiplantae > Streptophyta > Magnoliopsida > Asterales > Asteraceae > Tanacetum > Tanacetum coccineum. The sequence goes on from BQNB010114474.1 coordinate 15,878, forward strand.
GATCCAAACGAAAAGAACAGATTAAGAAGATCACAGACTCGACAACAATAACCACCCATACCAACTCAACAACATCATCTCAAATCCAACTAAATCCTAAGTTCCATCGTCACAACAATCATATCTCCATCACCTTACAATCTCAACAATGACTCGAAGCAATTTAATCTCAGAATCATGTTACGGTTTCATAACCAAAATCTTTTCAAAGATTTATCATGAGTTCATCATTGATCATTGTAAAGGTTAAACCTTTTTCTTTTAATATTCGAACATAAGAAATATTTATAACACTTGGGTTATAATATTTTCTTTGTTTCGTTTCAAGACTCAAAACAAAAACAACAAACAATAAAACCTACCCGAGACCTCTTTATAAGAGACCTTGAAGCGATCGTTCTTGTGGTCTATTCACTTCGTTGGTGTGATTGTAAGTAGGTTCACAAAGATTAAGGAGGTTTGGTGTTTATGTAGTGATCTGTTGTTTTTTTTTGGAAAGAGATGGTGTGTTGTAACTGAGATTGTTGGTGAGATGGGAGTTTAGATTGAAAGAGATAGAAGTGATCTATTATAAGTGTTGGAGAGATAAGAGTGTTTGACTGTGTATGGAGTGGAAGAAATGAAGTGGGAGGCGAATGAAAAGTAGGATAGGGTTAATGATTGAGTCATATTAGGGATTTGTTTCATATCTTATTATTAGGGACCCGGGTATAATTAAATGGAGATAGACCAATTTCTTATTAACTTGGGCTGTCGAATAATGTATATGGTGTGATTATGGGCTGAGTTTATGATGGACCCGGGTA
>BQNB010114475.1:0-18239 GCA_026074375.1 Tanacetum coccineum
TTGGCAATGATTGGTCATTAATACCCTCCTCGTACTGACAATTCTGGAACCTTGTACCAGCCGCCAAGCATCTGCCACGTGTCGCTCTGTGATTGGCCAGCCGTCAAGTCAACCTCGTACATCCGCAAAGTCAACCTCGTACAGCCGCCTTCTAAAACCTAGTACTTGCAATTAATGCGTCAGCGCCGCCGCCACGTAGTGGCTCCTCATTGGCCAGCCTCCAGTGACATGGCAGGTCAATGGCCGGTCAACCGCCGGTCAATGCCGGTTAACCACTGACGGACCACCGATCAACGGTGGTCAACAACGGCGGTCAACGGTGGCAACTAGCAGTCAACGACGGTCCACGGTGGTGGACCACCGTTGACCACCGCCGGACCACCGGTCAACGGTGGTTGACCGCCAGTCAACAGGCGGGTCATGGGCCGGGTCAGGTCGGGTCGTGGGCCGGGTCAGGTCTGGTCGTGGGCTGGGTCAGGTCGGGTCATGTCCGGGTCTGGATCGGGTCCGCCACGTAGCATGCTACGTGGCGTCCACGTGTCACCACGTGGCGTCCACGTGTCACCACGTGGCGTACACGTGGCAGCTGACGTGGATAATAAGCCACATATGGGAGTTGAACCTAAGACCTCTTGGATAGAAGCACATGACTCTAGCCATTGGGCTAGAGCATAGCTCTGATATTAATATGTAAAAATTAATATATAACCATTCTTTAAATATGGACCAGGTTTATTATTAATAAAGGTTCAAACAGAGACGAAAAAGGTTCAAAATAAAAAGGTTCACATATGAAAGGCCGGTACCGTTGGACTTGTAATTTCGTGCTCTTTCCAATGGCGTGATCGAGGAATATTAACGACTTCGTTTAAACCTCGATAAACGTAAAAACGTCATCGAAAGTCACTTGAAAATTTCTGTTTTTTGCTTTATTTTCAATCCTTCGTACCTGTAAGACATAAAAACACAATACAAACATATTTACAATATATTTATCCATATTTTAGTATTTTAGTCCGTTTATTAGCATTTTTCGGGGTACAAATGATGTGTGTTTTAGCACATATCAATAAACATCCCAACTACCACCAAAATCTATAACGCACGCCCTGAACATATTCTCTAAAGTTTGAATTGTACACTCACTTTTTCCATCCGTCTGAGGATGATAAGTAGTACTCAAGTCTAATCTTGTCCCTAACGCTTTCTGTACCATTTTCCAAAAGTGTGAAGTAAATCGCCCATCTCGATCCAAAATAATCGACACGGGCACTCCATGTCATGCCACAATTACATCAATATATAATCTCGCCAACTTCTCCGTATTAAAATCCTCATGAATCGCTAGGAAATGAGCTGATTTGGTAAGTCTGTCGACTATGACCCATATTGTGTCATGCCCACATTATGACATAGGTAACTTGGTAATAAGATCGATATTGATCTTATCCCACTTCCATTCTGGTATCTCAGGTTGTAGCAATAAACCCGAAGGTCTTTGATGCTCAAGCTTCACTTTTGCACAAGTCAAACACTTACTAACGTAGATAGCAATATCTCTCTTTATTCCCGGTCACTGATACAAATCACGAAGGTCATGGTACATCTTATCCGCTCCAGAATGCACAGAGTACCTAGACTTATGAGCTTCATCCATAATTACCATTCTCACATCTCCTACTAATAGAACCCATATGCGGTCCATAAAGTATAAACTCTCATCTTCCTTACTTTCTATCTGTTAATATAAACTGTGTAGCCTTTCTGCAAGAACGTTCTCCTGCTTGAACGCCTTACTTTAGGCTGCCAATATCATCTCTTTCACTCCAGACTGAATGGTCATAGCCATTGCTCGAACACGTCTAGGTTTCACCCGTTCCTTTCTACTTAACGCATCAGCCACCACATTCGCCTTACCAGGATGGTAGCGAATCTCACACTCATAATCACTAAACAGCTCGATCCACCACTTTTGGCGCATATTTAACTCGTTTTGGTCGAAAATACGTTGAAGGCTCTTGTGGTCCGTGTAGATGACACTCTTCGTACCATATAAGTAATGCCTCTAAGTCTTAAGAGCAAACACAACATCTCCCAACTCTAGGTCGTGGGTTGTATAATTCTTCTCGTGAATCTTCAGTTGCCTCAATGCATAGGCGATTACTTTGCCTCTTTGTATGAGCACACAACCTAGTCATTGATTAGATGCATCACAATAGACTACAAAATCTTCAATTCCGTCTGGTAATGACAAGATATGAGTATCACATAGATTTTCGCCCCACTCATACTTTTGGTTTTTCTAAGTTAGTAAAGTAAGGGGTTTAGCAATCTTGCAGAAATTCACGATGAAACACCGATAATAGCCAGCTAATCCCAAAAACAATTGAATTTCCGACGGCGTTGTATGAGTTTTCCAATTCTTCACCGCCTCTATTTTACTTAAGTCCACATGAATACCACTCTGGTTGACCACGTGTCTAAGGAAATGCACTTCCTGCAGCCAAAACTCGCAGTTAGAAAACTTTGCATATAGCTTCTCCTTCCTCAGTAACTCCAACACTAACTTCAAGTGAACTTCATGCTCTTTTTTCGTCTTTGAGTAGATCAAGATGTCATAAATGAAGACAATGATAAACTTTTCTAGATACGGTCTGCATACCCGATTCATTAAGTCCATGAAAACCGCTGGTGCATTGGTTAACCCAAAAGGCATAACCATATACTTAAAATGTCCGTATCTCGTTCGAAATGCGGTCTTTGAAATGGAATCCTCATGCACTCATAGCCGATGATAACCTGATCGAAAATCTATCTTTAAGAAAGGACACGCTCCTCGTAACTGATCAAACAATTCATCAATCCTAGGGAGTGGATAACGGTTTTTAATCGTTAATTTGTTCAACTCCTTATGATCAATACACATGCGAAAAGAACCATCCTTCTTCTTCATGAATAACACAGGTGCTCCTCACAAAGAAAAAAAAAAAAAAAAAAAAAAATAAAAAGAAAAAAAAAAAAAAAAAAAAAAAAAAAATGACTAGGTCGTATGAAACCCTTGTCTTGCAACTCTCGAAGTTGTTCAGATAATTCTTGCATTTCCAAGGGTGCTAGACGATATGGAGACTTCGCGACTGGCGTCGCTCCATGAACCAAATCTATGCGGAACTCAACTTGTCGTCGTGGTGGTCATCGATAAATCTTCCGAAAACACATCAATAACATCTCGTACGACGGAAATATCACTCAATTTCAGTTCATCTACCTTTGTGTTCATTTAGGTTTTCACGACTCCTTGAGTACGTTTACCATGAACCCGAAGTATCTCATCACCTTACAACGGTATCCAAACCACCTTCTCATGACCTACTATCACAAACTTCCTCTGGACAACATCATTCCCACATCACATCAGGCTTCATGACTCAACGTATCAACGAACTCAAGGTTACAAACAAACGAATAGGATAACATACGAATATCGATGATCAAAGCTAGAATGCATATAAGGTCAGATTCACACATGCAACTAGACTGATCAAATGACCATAAGAATCCGTTGAAAGAAGGGATACGTATATGCACCGAGGAAAAGCGTAAACGAAAGAAAATCAACAGTTGTACCACACAAATGAACAGCATAAAAAAAGTATCATACAAAAGACGGAACTTCTAACCAATCTCGACTTTACTCGAAAGACCAAATTAAAATAATGTTTTTTATAAAAAAATCAAATTTAATTAAGAATATTCGCTTAAGTGAGGAACTAGTTTGGGCAGTTCATGGAACCTGTCAGTGTAGGCGACATGATTGGCTCCTACCATAGTGTGGTTCCAAAACTCATTCTCTAGTTTTTCCATCTCGTTTCTTAGACATAACTCCTCCACAAGCAACGCCGTAAAATTTTTCCAACTCATACAAATCACAGCTTCACGACCTCTCGCTTAGACATGTGTGTTCCACCAAGTCAAAACTTTGTTTACAAAACAACTAGAAACATACCTCACTCTCTGGTTCGCAGTACAACCACTGTTATCAAACACCGACTCCATCTTTTCTATCCAACGAGTGAGTGCTACTGCACCACCGTTTCCATCAAACTCCTTAGGGTTACAAGCAATGAAAGTCTTGTAGGAACATCTATTGTTCCCACCATTTCCACCTCCTCCATTCGCATTGTTCACATTAGTAGTCACTTGAGTGACGATCTGAGGAATGATATTTAGCAACTGCTACGCGATTATTGTAGCAATGTCGAGATTAGGTTTTGGGCTCGGTTCCGGGGTTGGGTTTTGACGCGAAGTTTGAACCATGTTTCTCTAAAAGGAAAGGAATAATATACATTAAACGGGAGAAGATGAATTTCGATCCCATACTTCTATAATAGTATATATATACATACTACTATCATAAAACTATATACCAATGTGTCAACACTAACCAATGTAATCATACTTGCAAGTCCACTTGTGTTGGGGCACGTGAATAATTATGTTGGCCACCATAATTATAGAGGCTCACTAGCATAAACGTACTCCTCCTATGACGACACTCCTTAGTTTAACACAACATTTACATACGATTCATTTAATTACATAACAACACATAAGGAACAATCTCAACTATAACTCCATCCACTTCATAAAATACTAAATCGATATCCAAAACCCCAATCTAATATTCGAAAATAACAATTCCTAAAACATGGTTCTGACTAAAGACCAAGAAATAACCCTAAAATGGATGACAAAGAGGATGCCCTAAGGTTAACTACTAGCTGTGGATTCAAGATCTGAGTCGCTGTATGATATCACATACTCCATGTATTCCCAAACTTCCTTCAACCCTTCATTCTCCTCCACTTTGTCTTTTGTTGCTAACTTGTATCCATGAAACTTTCCAGGAAACTTGATGACAATGCCATCCTTGGTTGTCACCTTTGTCTTCCATTTCATGGCCGACTCTCCCCTAACCTCCTTTATGGTCATCTTTTCTTCAATATGGCATGGGTAAAGGTCAATTAGAACTTGGGTCCTACGATTTGTTCTCTTCATCCTAAGTCATGTCCCTGGCTCAATGAAACTCCTACACCTGGTTGCAAAGACGGTTCCCCAACAGAACTTCTTATGGAAATAAGAAGGCATAGCTATCTAATAACAAGGCAATACGCACTAAATCAACTATAGGTAGGCAACAAAACTAAGATGATAACTTAACAACATAAGGAATATAAAAGCTACGCGAAATAGAGGGGAAGCATAACAGTTATAAAAATAGAAACTTGAGTCCTAAATGCATCTATATGAAGGACCCCTAGATTATAGTCTAGGCTCAACCACCTACTTCTCTATAACCTGGCTCTGATACCAATCTGTCACACCCTGCCAAGGCGAAAACGCTAGGCACGACGAGAAAAGGGATCATCACAACATATTGGCGTCTACATAGAGAAACTAAAACATGCATAAAATACAAGGTATAAACACACAATGTCATGAAAATACCCAAACACCACAACAAAATCCAAAAGGCGTCTGACATTGATACGAAGGCAGTTCATGCCAATGTCATGACATGCAAACATTCATACATCCTAACAAAACAAAACAAATATCATTCAAAAGCCAAAACAAATAACGAAAACTAGATAACTAAACTTCGGCAGCTACCTACGGTCCATCTAGCCACTTTTCCTAACTTTAACATCATCCTGCCGAATACCTGAAAATGATGCTTATACGTCAACACAATGGTTGATGAGAAACGTAAGTTTTCAGACACTCATATCCAATCTATTTCCAAAACAATTTATCCTATTACTGTGATTATAAAACAATACATTTGCATGAAAATTATGCTAACTAACATACACGCTAACATGCAATTCAATCCAATCCATCACTCAGACACTAAGTAGACGAACTCAATCGCTCTTGGATCATACCAAAGTCCATGTGGTTTCCCCCTAGCCCAGGCCATGGATACCCGCAAGTAACCCTCCTGACTAGCAACACTCCAATATCACATCACATAACATTATCACATAAAAACGCATATCAATCACATAATAGTCCATGCATTTACACTAACACACAATTACAGGAATTCAAAACATATTTAAAACTTGTATCATTTCCATCCCAAGTTTAAAATAATTTAAAAAGTAGGACTATGTAATTCACCTGAATGCTCAAAACGCAGCTTCCAATTCCTATCACGCACTTTACAAATCGATTAAACACATTACACGCGCCCAATAACCAAGCAAAAAGCGCTAGTCCATGTAACACACATATGAATGGATGTCTAAGGGTGTGATTAACCATCAGGGTACACCCCCCGACACCATGCCCAACCGTAGACCACTTCATTAACTCATTACACTTCTTACTAACAATTTGTTCAAAAGCGAACAGAATTTTAGTGTAACTTAGCCTCTTAAAACCCTACTTTGCAGACACTCTTATAAAATTATACTAAAAACAATCTAAATTCATTTTATTAATTTTACTAACTACCTTGTGATTCCCAATTACTCATTACATGTGCAACTATCTCAAATAAAATCAAACTTCAAAACTGTACCAATTCGGATCTGATTGCACAGTAAAATGTATGGCCCTAATTACCTTACTTAGACACACAATCAGAAGCTCTACTTCTAGGATTTTTTTATATACATATAGAAATTAATCACTGTAGATGGGCTAACCGTAATTCCACTTTTAGGTTAGGGTTTTACCCTCCTAAACATGACCTAAATCTGACCCGTATTTACTGTTTTGACAACTTTTCTTGTAACCAATATTTAACCAACTTCCAGAACTCCAAATCATCCAAGGCCAGATGGTTTGAAAAATAGACTCTTTGAACTACAATTTAGGCTTTTGAATCATATCAAAACACGTTTTTAACCTCTAATATCATCAGTTGAACACGCCTCTAAATTCTGCTCAACTCAAAAATCATGAATTAATGCGTTCCTAACTCTAACCACTTACACCAAGAAATCATAATTAACCCAAACGTTCGAGCATGATTAAAAAACATCCTTAATTACCGAAGTTTTAAAACCAATGATTCATCCATATTAATGTTACATATTGTAAAGAAAGATTAAACAAAAGTAATTGATACATACCTAAAACTTTGATTCTTGAAACAACTAATTCACCAACTGTTCCTTGATAAAAAAATCTTTTTCTTCTCTTGTGAAGGTTCGGGCCAGATCAAAGGGAGAGTGGAGAGAAAAAGTGATTAGATTTATTAAAATTTGTATTTATACTAATAGAATCCTAATTATAATAAGTCAAACTGTTGGTTCCTTTTTTTCCTTTTCAGCACCAACCGGTCGAACACCCTTTTAATTATATATTTTCTAATTTTTTTATTTAATTATTAATTACATAATTATCTTCATTACTTTAAGTTTTCATAAAAACCTAAGCTAATTTGGGTAAACCTTTACATAAACGCAACTTACTAACCTTCTAAAAATAACTTTTCATTTTACATTTCACTTTCTATATTTAGAAAGTCTACCCTAATTCGCCAAATTTCACTCACTTAACTTATTTCCATCACAATACATTTCCCATAACGCTTAATACAAAATCATTCAACTATTTACGTAGCATTACATGCTATACGTCATTACTTTTCCATTATCACTATTCGCGAACGAAAGAAATACTTATCACTAAACACAAACACACTCAAAATGAGATGATCATACACCTCAAAACGATATCATACACCTATTCAAACCACTTAGCACATATAAAATGCACATAACACACAAGAAACACACATAATGAACTCTTAGCCATTTCTAAAGGTATCACTAACCTTATTAAATCACGGATGTTATAGTATCCCCTTCTTGAAGAAGTCTCGTCCCGAGATTTAACTAGCAGGCTCAATAAATCGATCCACGAACAACTGTGGGTACTTAATCCTCGTCTGGTCTTCGTGTTCCCAAGTAAACTCGAGACCACGTTTCGAATTCCACCTAATTTTCACAAGCGCTATTTTCCTACGTTTTAACTTCTTAATTTCTCGATCCATAATCTCTACAGGTTCCTCGACAAAACGAAGTATCTTGTCGACCTTGATCTCCTCCAATGGCACATGCAAATTAGCATTCACCAGACACTTCTTCAGATTTGACACATGAAAGGTGTCATGCACGTTACTCAACTCCTCAGGTAACCTCAACCTATAAGCTACAATACCAATCCTTTTAAGGATCCCAAACGGTCCTACATATCTTGGTGCTAACTTACCCTTCTTTCCAAAATGCATTACGCCTTTCCAAGGCGACACCTTTAGTAATACCCGATCACCCACCTCAAACTTTAACGGTTTACGTCTCTTATCCGCATAACTCTTTTGACGATCTCTTGCCGCTTTGAGCTTTTCCTTTATCAATACCACCTTATCTGTAATCTCTAATACTAACTCAGGTCCAATCAAACTACCCTCTCCAATCTCTGCCCATAACACAGGCGACCTATACTTCCTACCATACAATGCCTTAAACGGAGCACATCGAATGCTCGAATGATAACTGTTGTTGTAAGAAAACTCAGCTAATGGTAGATGGACATCCCAACTACCACCAAAATCTATAACGCACGCACTTAACATATCTTCTAAGGTCTGAATTGTATGCTCACTTTGTCCATCTGTCTGAGGATGATAAGCAGTACTCAAGTCTAATCTTGTCCCTAACGCTTTCTGTATCGTTTGCCCATAGTGTGAAGTAAATCACCCATCTCGATCCGAAATAATCGACACGGGCACTCCATGACGTACCACAATTACATCTATATATAGTCTCACTAATTCTCCGTACTAAAATCCTCGTGAATTGCTAAGAAATAAGACGATTTGGTAAGTCTGTCGACTATTACCCATATCGCATCATGCCCACTTCTCGACTTAGGTAACTTGGTAATAAGATCCATAGTGATCTTATCCTACTTTCACTCTGGTATCTCAAGTTGTTGCAGTAAACCCGAAGGTCTTTGATGCTCAGCCTTTACTTTTGCAAAAGTCAAACACTTACTAACATAGATAGCAATATCCCTCTTCATTCCTGGCCACCAATACATGTCACGCAAGTTGTGGTACATCTTATCCGCTCCAGGATGCACCGAGTACTTAGACTTATGAGCTTCATTCAAAATTATCATTCTTACATCTCCTACTAAAGGTACCCATATGTGATAACCGGTAATATTTCCAGGGTTAAGTATTATAAAATATTATAGTTTTGTATTTTGAAGTCTTTCGATCTTGTCAGTTTTCCTGATGATAGCTGAAAAGTTTACTTCTGTTGACTATTTTGCGTAAAAGAGGTTTCGGTTTAACCGGGAATTTGATGCAGTTTTGAGTTCATAAATGAATCATCTTTGATTCGTTTTTCTGTTTTAGAGTGGTTTTGAGGTTTTCAATGCTTTCTGAGGAGTTTTCCCGCGTTTAGCGAAAAATCGTCACGCAACGCGTACCCGCACGACAGTTTATTTGAGTATGGAGATTTAATAAAGTTGATAATGTGTTAATGGGTTTATTTATTTACTAAATTCATATTAATGAAAAAACGTTGATGTAGAATACTAGTAATCTTAAGATCAAACCAAGAACAAGAGTGAGATGTGGGTTGTGATGTTAGAGAGGGATTGGATGGAAAATGGATGAATTGTATAAATGAACTAATGGAAAAATAGAACAACCAACCCTCTCCAAGACTAGGAGAGGGCCTATATATACCCTAACATTGGCCGGCCATGGGCTAAGTTGGGCCTCCCATGGGCCTTGGGCCGGACTAGATTACTAATCTAATCATTATACTAACTACGAGCTAAGACCTGTTAAAACTTGGAAGTGACCGACACTTTTCGTGTTTCCAACAATCTCCCCCTAAAGGAGGTCACTCCAATTTAAAAACTTTAAACCTAGCATACTATGCTTTATCTTTAGTCTTTAGCTCGCACTCTTGACTTTCTCTTGTGAATATGTTGTAGTGATCATTGACTTCTTGGATTGAGCTTGTTCCTTAAACTTGTATTTGACATTGTGATCTTGAGCCTTCACACATGGAAAACTTCACATACAGCTTCTCCTTTCTCAGTAACTCCAACGTCAACTTCAAGTGAACTTCATGCTCTTCCTTCGTCTTTGAGTAGATCAGGATGTCATTGATGAATACAATGACAAACTTATCTAGATACGGTTTGCACACCCGGTTCATCAAGTCCATGAAGACCGCTGGTGCATTGGTTAACCCAAATGGCATAACCGTTAAACTCAAAATGTCCATATCTCGTTATAAATGCGGTCTTTGAAATGTCATCTTCATGCACATGTAGCTGATGATATCCTGACCGAAGATCTATCTTAGAGAAATAACATGCTCCTTGCAGCTGATCAAATATTCATCGATCCTAGGGAGTGGATAACGGTTTTTAATAGTTATTTTGTTCAGCTCCCTATAGTCGATACACATACGAAATGATCCATCTTTCTTCTTTACAAATAACACCGGTGCTCCCTACAGAGAATGATTAGGTCGTATGAAACCCTTGTCTTGCAACTCTTGAAGTTGACTAGACAATTCTTGCATTTCTGAGGGTGCCAAACGATATGGAGACTTCGCGACCGGCGTCGCTCCAGGAACTAAGTCTATACGGAACTCAACTTGTCGCTGCGGTGGTAGCCCCGACAAGTCTTCCGGAAACACAATCATGTTGATAGAAATAATGCCTAAAAACATTATTAATAATTTTCACATCTTTACATTTTGATAATCACAAAATAAAAATGTTCAATGTAAAATTACACGAATCAAGTAATTAGCAAGTATATTTTCATTTCAAAAATTATATCACTTAAGGTATGAATACATAAATGATTAATGCATTTTATATCAAAGGAAATTTTTATTCAACAAATCAAACATTTATAAAATGTTATAAACATTTTTATAAACATTACAAAACATTTTCTACTATTAAAAGAAATGTTTATTCAAAATAAACATTTTGAAATTCAAATTTTCAGACCTAAAACGGCTAGAAAAGTTTTAAAAAATTCCTCCTACATAAAAGACAAACTGGGGGGCCCTAGTCTAGGGCGGCCCCCTCTAATTTTAAGGGACCGCCCACCTATTTAAGGGGACCGCCCATAGGTAGACGCTCCTCTAGTTTGTCCTATAAATACTGGACTTTTCCCCACTATTTTCTCACCTTTTGCACTCATTCTTTCTGTTCTAAAACAGCCCACACATCTCATTAAAATCCTTTGATCATCTAATCATAAAGCTTTGTTTCCAAGTAATCCAAGCTCAATTCCTCAAGTGCAAGAGAAGAATACTTCCATCATCAAGTGAAGAAGTATTACACCTTTGTGTGTTGTTGCAATCTTATTGCATCTATATCATAACTTGTAAATCATTTGTAAATCTTGTAAAGTTATGTAGTTGTTAGATCTTGGTGATTGTTGTAAGTATAGTTAGATCTTGGTGATCTTTCCTAGTAGTGTTAGTTAGGTGTGATTATAGTAGTGGCTTGGTGAAGTAGTGGTGTGAAGAAAACTAAGGTGTGAAGAAGTTGTGTAGTCGTGATCAAGTCGTGAAGTCAAGTTGTGTAGTGAAGTTGTGAAGTTGTGGTAGATTGGTTCTAGCTAAGATTAGAACTCGACATCTAGCTTAGTGTCGGAAATCAAGATAAGCGAAAGTTGTGTAAGGTTTTCTCCGCCATAAGGGAGCTTGTTGACATAGTGAAGAAAACTCTCGAGTTAGGTGCTCAAGAAGTGGAGTAGGGCGAAGAAGTGCTTCGTTACCGAACCACTATAAATCATCGCGTTATGGTTTGATTATTCTTACTCTTATCTCTTATCTTACATTATTTTTTCATACTATCCTATTGATTGTTTAGATAAGTATATTGTTCATATTGTGCAAGTGTTGAATTCACATAAAGTCGAATCTAGAATTTTTATAAACACTTTAAAACCTTAAACCAAAAAGTGATAAACTATTCAACCCCCCTTCTAGTTTTCCACAATAGTTACTTACCTTGATTCCAAGCTAAATTACCAATAAATCACCATCCTCTTCATTGCTTGCTTTCCTAGTCAAACAATCACCGACACGATTAACATCTCTAATTTACATAACCAAAACCCATCTTAATTATTATATGATCATTCATGATCATAACCCAAAATCACAAATCTTTAATTGCAACTTCAAAATATAACCACCCAATGTATCCTAACTCACCTCGTGCTTAATGACCGTCCTGTAAAACATTTGCATTTAAAAACGTCAACAAAAGTTGGATAATTTTCATAGTTTTAGGTAAATGGGGTTTAAATAGCAAGGACCGCAAGACTTTCCCAATGATAATGCAACATATGCAGACATCACAAAATGCAATTACGTTTGCCTAAGCTCATGACACCGAAGCTTGACATAATTGAATACAATATATAAATATTGCCTACATTGCCCATGATGATGTTCAACCCGTAACATCCAGTAATCTGACAATGATTACGTCGTTTCCAGTGATAGCTAGTCCACCCGAATGGGAGGTCAATCCCAAATATAGATCAATCAATAATATCATTCGCGCTCACATTCCAATAATAGACAGTTTTATGATTCATAGGCATAGTAGTTATCACTACTTAGGCAACATGTAATCATGATAAAATGTACACTTGCGTCCAATTTGTAAAACATGCATATGTTTCTCACCCCAAAAACTTATCAATCAATAATTGTAAAACATAGGGCTATGAACTCACCTTGATATGTGAGTAAAAACGGATAACAAAATTAACCCAAGTAAAAACGCTCACGCAAATACCCAATGCAACCCTAGTTAAATATAGGTCGAATCAGTATTCAAGTACCTTTGCCTAACAACAACTGTAATAATCCTAAAATAGTTATCACGTACTATCATTCAGGCTATCATAATTTAAGAGGTCATGACAGACGTAACGAGGAGTTAGGACACCTTTAAAAAAAATCGTAAATCCAACAACACGTCAATACGCCATCCCGAGAAAGCCAGCCACATATGAAATTCCCTAGTCATATAGTACTTCGATAACAACTAACATTAATTCTATATAGCTATATCACCATCTAACATTTACTGAAATCGTATTTAATAAAGTAAAAAACGTTTATAATTACGCCTTTACAAAAAATACATAACTTTGGCTTTGGTCGTTTTAATCTGTTCTTCTTCCTCCTCTCTCCCGCGTTTCTTACGCCCACAAGCAGCTTTCGATTAAGACAGTGATCAAAAATCACATTTTTAGGTTTTTTGAGATACTGTGATGATATTGTTTACTGTTCATAACAGCATAAAATCGTTTTTATACTTTTAATTAACGTAAAACCCGTTTTAGTCGTATCTTATTCGTTATAGCTCCGTTTTTAGCGATTCTTTCGAACACGTTCTCATAATTGAAAGTTTTATCATATTATTGATGTTTAAAAAGTATAAGTTTACATTGAAAGCATTTCTGATTTGGAATATGTGAAAGATTTCGAATGACTTTGCTTTGGTCTCCACACTTGTTTTACCGGTGTAAAACGAGAGTGTGGAGTTACAAAAACTTGATTCTTTCCTTTTAAAGTACTTGTCTTAAAACTCTTTTGAGAAGTAGATGCTTCAAAAGTTTGAGATTCCTTAATTGGCCTCCACACTTGTTTTACCGGTGTAAAACAAGAGTGTGATGCTTCAAAAAATTGATTCTTTGCATTTGAAGCTCTTGTCTTAAAACCCTTTTGAGGAAAAAATGTTTCAAAACTTTGAGATTTCTTAGAAAACTTCCTATCTTTTTGTAAAGAATAGGTTGTAAACTGAGAAACCCTTCTTAAAAACGGTTTTGAGGATTCACCCGTGTGAACCTTTTCCGAAACACTTTCTCTAGGTTTTGAAGATTTTGAAACATTGGTTTCCCTCCTTTTCCGATTAAGAGAATCAAACTTTACTTTCAAAGCATTATACAAAGTTCTCAACTCATGATATTCTTTTTGACAAGAACGAATATCTTGTGATGCCAATTTTGATTCCAAAATATGCAATTCGTTAAAATGCTAACTTTTTCATTTTTAGGCAAAGACTGTGCAGTGACCGGTTTTGACAAACTCTTTTGCATATCAATTTGGGAGTAAACCATGATTTTGAAATTTGAGAGTTTATCAACAATTTATCAGCTGGTGGTTTTCCCAAAATTAAATGTTTATCAAACTTAGTTTTCACAGACTTTCCTTTCAGATTTTCCAATTGAGTTCTCAAATGATTAATTTCTTTCAAAAATTGATCCTTTTCAGCTTTAGAATCATCAACCTTACGAGCCAATTGTCGTTCAAGAACAACTTTTGTTTTTTCAAGTTTTTCAAAATACGCCTCAAATTTAGCAGTTCTGTTGGACAATTCAAGCTTGACAGCATTAAAATCTTTTGTTTGTTGAGTTAAAACCTTTTCCAGCTCATCAATCTTTATTTGAAAATCAATTGTTTTATGTTCAAAAAGATGTTGTTTCTCCCCTGGTGACTTTTTGAAAAATTCAATCTTTTCTAAAATATTACTGAACTTTGTTTCAGCAAATTCAAACAATTCAGACTTCATATTTTCTGCCTCATTTTGTATTGCATTTGAAGTTTTTGTTTGAACCCGTGACTTTTTGATTGAATCAAACAAGTTTTTGTAAGTCAACTTCAAGTGTTCATTCTCCTTAATTAATGACGCCACTCGATATTCCAACTCAATGTTTTTTGTTTCAATTTCATCAAAATTATCCTTAACTTTGACTTTATCACATTGATTAGTCTCAACATTTGACATTTGAACCGATTCAAACAAATCTTTATAAGTCTGTTTCAAATGAGCATTCTCGAGTTGTAATGATGCCATAAAATTCTCATTTTCTTTTTGCACTATTTTCAAAGAATTATTTTCTCGAGACTTGATGTTTAAGGTGCGATTTCAAAGCAATAAAAACCCCTTGCCTCAAATTTTGACAAATCTTTTTCTAATTCAACAATTCTTTTTGACAATTCTTGTGTGACTCCAAATGCATCATTACAAACCGTATCAGCTGTTTTACTCTCATTTGAAACATCTTTTGACTCTTTTGAAATTCTGTCAATTTCATCATGTAAATCCTTATTCTTTATTTCCACACAAGAGGTTATGACAAGATTCTTGATATCTTCAGCTAAGGATGTTTTCAAGAGTTGATCTTTTAAAAGCTCATTTGTTTTCTCTAGTTCATTAAGCTCACTTTATGTCGACTCAAAAGCATCTTTCATTTCTTTTATATCCCTTTGAAATAGATTCTGAAAGAACTCAAGATAAACCTTCATCTCGTTAAGAATTGGTTTAACTTGATCTTGACAAAAAATCATTGATTTGTATCTATAACACCCTGTGTTTTCAAGTCATTGACGACGTCGATAAATCCGTAATGTACCTTTTGTATTGTACGCATTTGCTTTAAATCATAAATGTTAAGCTAAATCGCGTAAGCTAAAAATTAGCGTTCAATGTAAACGGGCATCAATCAATTAAATGTTTACATCAAACAAGGGTTAAGTAATTATTTTGAGGATAATTATTAACTTTGTTCATTTTATTTTTATCGGTTACGTAAAGTGTATACGTTTCGCGATAAATTGCGTTTAGGCACTCCCGGAACCACCAAAACTTTTCTACGCTTCAACAAATACCCACATTTATACCCAATACATAAAAGTTACAAAAATATCTCACTTATATCACTCTTTTGCCAAAATTATAGCCATTTATACAAAGAAAAATGAAAGAAAATCTTACCACTTAGTCTTGTACCATGCCTTCTCATTAATTCTAGCCATGCCTTGTCTCTTTGACTTAGACCATGACCAAGACCATCCCTAGGACCATACCTTGTCTCCTTGACTAAAGGCTTGCACCATTTATATACATGTATCTAGTGATGAGAAAACATACAAGCAAAATACTTAACCAAAATCAAATATTGTCCTCCCTTTGTCTCTCTATATGCTACGGCATACAAACCCCCCCCCCCAACACAATCCATACAAAATTTTATTCAACCTATACCCTTCTATACACATCCATTATAAGGCATTCTAAGGTATTTCCAAGTATTGGCTAAGCATTTTCAAGTGTTAATCAAGAAAAGGAAGCTAGGGTTTTTATTAAGAAAATAAGGGTTTTCTTAAGTGCAAGCTTTGGTTTTGTGGCTAAACAAGGGTTTAGCACTTGATTATCATCATCATCATACACCATAAGGTTCTCTTGAACTCTTAATTCTGTAAACTTTCTTTTGATATGCATATGTTAATATTATTTAGTTTGATCACCATTTATGGATTTTATCATGAAAATGGAGTGTTATACTAGAATAAGATCACTGGATACTTTATATATGTTATGTTCTTACATATAACATGTTAAAATGTGATAAAAATATTGTATCTGTTTGATTTGGGGTAAACAGATTAGGGTTAATTAGGGTTTTTACGATCTCTTAATATGTTTTAAGTTAAAGAAATATATATGACAAGTTAATATTGATTATGAACTTATACACATGTTTTATGGTTAGTAATATGAAGTTATAAATGGATACCTAAGTATTTTACAATCTTAATTAAGCTTAAAAAGTCTAAAGTGGTAAAACATAAAAACTAGGTCAAAAATGGACTTATGAATGTTATGTAAACATTCTGTCCAAAAGTATTATAAAAATATACTTATTTTATATTTTTATAAGATAATACATTTCACGACGATTCCGAAAAAGTAAGAAACTTGTCAAACGGATTAATAACGAAAAAGTTACGGTAAAAACAAGTTATACGCTATTAAACGGAGTCGTAAAAGAATTTTTATAAAAACATTTTATAAAAATTGTATAAACAGCAAGTGTTGATATTTTTAATAAATAATACATATTTTTAGGATTCCAAAATGATAAGAATCGTAATTTTTCAATTAATAACAAACGAGTTATGAATTTCGCGAGTTTACGACAATTAATACTTTTATAAAACTATTTTTATAAAAGTTACTATTCATGACAGAAAGTTATATTTTTGTAAACCTCATAAAATTATAGAACTTTCAAAAATGAGAACGTCCTCGAAAGAATCGTTAAAAACGGAGCTATAACGAATAAAATACGACATTTACGGGTTTTACGACAACAAATACGATTTTTATAAAAGTCACGTCTGATGTGAACAGTAAAAGTTACTGTTCACCAGAGGGTCAAAATATTGAAAATGTCAAATTATGATAACTCGTCCTAATACGAAAAGATGGGCATAAGAAACGTCAAAATCGGGCTTGCACAATACATTTAGCAAAACAAGCGTATCTTTGGCATTTTAAGTCCGTTTTTGGTTATTTCAGCTCGTTTTAAAGGTAAAAGGTATGTGTATTTAAGCACATACCAAGCTATATAGAATATTATGTGGTTATCAAAGTACTATATTACTAGGGAGTTTCATAATGAGGCCTCTTCGGATGGCGTATCGACGAGTTATTGGATTTACGATTTAAAGTGTCCTAACGATAGTACGATGTAACAACTATAAGATTATATTCAAGTACTCGGTACTTATACGACCTATGATAATTTAGGTTGCATTCGATCTTTTACGTGACGCTTTATCTGCGATATTTGGATTATCAGAACTGAAGGTGAGTTCATAGCCCCACATTTTTACGATTTCAATGATTTATAATTTATGGGGTGGAAACATGCTTTGTTTTATAAATTGGACGCAAGTATTGATTACATGTTTGCCTAAGTAGCGATAACCTAGTTAAGCCCATTATCATGAACTGTCAATTGCATAGATGTAGTTGGGAATTACATTATGTGAGCGCGAATGTTATTTAATAGATCTATTCGGGAAACGACCTCCCCATTCGGGTGACTAGCTATCACCGGGAACGAACGTTATAGCATGTCGAATTTAGGATGTTTAGGGTTAGACATCCGGATGGGCGTAAATTGCAATATATATTTTAATTGCAAGAAAGATTGTCGAGCTTCAGTGTCATGAGCTTAGTGTAAATGTAATCTAGTTTTGTGATGTATGCATGTGTTGCATTGGTATGTGCTTAATTACACATACCACTTTCCATTAAAAACAGACTTAAAAGACTAAAAACGTACCAAAAATACATTG
>BQNB010114476.1:2998-21745 GCA_026074375.1 Tanacetum coccineum
TACAACGTTAACTATTTAAAGACCGAAGCTCCATCGTAGAGTGACCGAACTTCCTTGTTCGACTCAATAAATTGAGGCTAACATAGCTTATTGTTGTTATTATAGTTTATTTATGCTTATTGAGTTCACTTGTTAGCTGAGAATTTAGTTTTCAAGTAATTGTTTCAAATCTGCCATAATAAACCAAAAATATAGCATAATAATATAGCTTATAGTTCTGACTTATTTGTGTGCTTAATCATGTTCATTAGCTTTGTTAAAAGCTTATTGCTATCTGGAATTATTGATTTGTGCTTGAAATCTCTATATCACAAGCTTAATATGTATTTAGACTACTTAAAGGGGTGTTTGGCTTATGGCAGCACTAACTAGATTTAGAGCTGTCAAAGGCTATTAGTTCCTTTAATCTTAGTTTAAAGCTCATATTAAGGTTTGATATCTAGGTTTTAAGGTGTTAGTTAGGTTTAATATAGTTTTCTATAGGTTTGTGAGTGGCTAGTTTAATTCTGCTAGCATTAATCAGTTTCATTAGCATCTTAGGCTCAAATCTGTTTTAGTTGTTATTATTGCTTTGTTTACTCTTAGTTATGTGATTTTTTTAGATGTTAGGAATAAGTTTCTTAGCCTGCACTTGTTGGATTTAAGTTTTGGTACTTTTTGTGCAAACTGTGACAGGCGGGAATACTTACCACCATACTACAACGACGCCAAAAACTTGATACGTTTCAAGTATATACGTATTATATCAAAGTATAAAGAAATTTACTAAAATTCCTTGAGGACAAAGATTTAAAGTAAAAATCTACACAAAAATATCCTACGTTTAACCGGTAAGTATTCACCGGGTACGTTTAACCGGTAAGTAGGATATTTTTGTATAGATTTTTACTTTAAATCTTTGTCCTTAAGGATTTTTAGTAAATTTCTTTATACTTTGATATAATACGTATATACTTGAAACGTATCATGTACCTTGATCCTTTGCTCTAAACAAGGATTGAAATGCTCAAATGAGCTTATCTACAAGCTCTAGCTTGTTTGCACAAGCTAGTAAGGTCCATAAGCCCATCCAAATCCGGCTTATTATCCAACATAAGCTGAGGTAAATTTTGGGGAGAATTAAAGAACAAAAAGCTCAATTAAGCTTATGAGAGAATTAAACTGAGTAATACTAGATTAAAAGAGCTTATTAACTTCTTTAAAACATGATTAAGTGAAATGCAATTGAATAAAACAGAATTTAAAAGACAGAATTTATAAAAACTTGAATTTCATTAAAACTTAAAAGATTACACTAAACTTGAAAGAAAAAGACATTAAACATTAAAATAAGCAGAAATTAAGCTGGAAATTAAATCTACACTACTCTAATCTAATCCTACGCCTAGATGAATTACACTGTGTGATTCTTGTGTTATTTATAGCTGTGAGAAGAGTCTTCTAGACCTTGAGACGCTCTCAATCCATTCAATCCAAGCCCTTGATCTTCATTCCATCATTTTGAACCCTTGATTTGATGCTACATCCTTTCAACTAATCAGATGCTCAAGGATCGCCAGCGTGGCTAAATTGGGTGTCAAAGGGTGTCAGGATAAGGTTTCTAGAAGCATTTGAGCGTGTATGATTGGTGAGGAGATTTACCCTGTGTGTTCGTTTGTGTGAATGTAAAAGAGAGGGAATAGGTGAAAAAGATATACAGTGATTTTTTTGACCACGTTTTATAACTTTGGACTTTGAACGGGTTTGGTATGGTGGGCTTTGACTAGGGATTGGGCTTGGACTAGGAAATGGATAATGGTCTTGGACTTTTTAATAAAAAAGGGCTTAGGTAAAGGTTTAATAAGTATAAAATCTTAATGGGCTGACCCGGCCCAATAAAATGGGAACGGGTTGGTCCATTAAGAATGTATACGCCTTCGGCTTTGTTTTCTCACGCTCTTTCTATTCCCGTGCTCGGTTTTGTCTGTTTGCTATATTTTTGTCCATATATGCTGTATCCGTTACCTGCAAGACACAATTCACAATACAAACAAATACAATGCATTTTTCATGTATTATTGGTCATTATTGGTCTTTTTAGCTCGTTTTATTAGGTAAAAGGTATGTGTATTTATGCACATACCATACCATTAAAAGGTGTAAGAGACGCTGTGAGGTTTCTCCACTGATTGAAAGGAGATTGGTGACTAGTGTATTCGAACTCTCGAGTAGGTGACTCGGGGAGTGGAGTAGGGCAAGGAATGTGTCCTTGTAGCTGAACCACTTACTTGCACTTCTTTATAATTACTAACCAAACATCAATATTGTCAAACTTCACATAAGATTTTAAACAAAGCATAATTTTAAAACGGTAAAACTGTTCAACCCCCTTCTAGTTTTCCACACATCCCACTTAGGCCTTACAAGTGAAGTTCACATAAATATCACGTGCTCTGCTGAATAGGCTGCTCGGAAATCAGTAAATATTTGTTAGTCCAGGTACGCACGTAAATTGCTTATCCTTTTCTTTTTTGTGTTTTAACTGTTTCTTTGGGAAATGATGATTCGCTCAGATTGTTTTTTCTCTTTCCTTATATTTATGAACCGTGCATGGTCCGAGCCAAATAATAAAAGGAATCGTGCATTTATTAGTATTAGCGATGTTCATTGGTTATTTTCTGCATGCACCCCGATGTTAGTGTTCGAAGGTATGAAAAATAGTAATACAGTTATTTATGGGTACTATATGTGTGGTTTTTTTGTACCCACGCATTTGCGGAAAAAAAACTAATACGCGATTTCTCCCATCCTTTTGACACCAACACCATCGTATCCAGTGGTGTTTTGATCCTAATGACTTAAACGTGCATTCTCGCTGGTTGTTTTTCGACAAGTACTGGATCGAACGCAGCATCGCCTGGTGGTTAACAGACACAAATTAAAGGCTTTTCTTTTTTATATATTGCACACTCGGAGCATACTTCATGTGGCTTTTTGTATACGGTCGTTGTAAGATTAGTTGTTCCTATCAACTCAGAGCGTTGAACATGAACCCCGTTTAATGCTTTTAGTTGATGGGAGCAGGTGGTCATACAAAAGTCGCGTACAGGAATTCCACACATCACGTTGGGTTAGTATGCGTGTAGTAATCCGTAAGCGTATATCCTGGTAAATCACATAACTATTTATATATTTTTAGGCACCAAGTTCATGCACGTTGTTTCCCACGAACTTCGGGCAAATACTTGCATGTGCAATTTTACAGATTGATCTTCTTTGGAATTGCGGTTTATGTGTGTTTCTTCTGTGTTGTACTCCTTTGGTTTGATGTGCTATTTGGTTTGCCCCAGCCTGCTTGGTCTTAGTTGTTCTTTTTTATATGATCAGCTAGCTAAGGGACCTGAAATCAACACGAAATCAACAGGTTTGGGTTGAGTCAAAATATATTTGGGTCGGGTTTTGGTCGACCTATCTAACCCGTCTATTACACAGGTCAGGTTCGGGTTGGAAATAAATTAAACGGGTCGACCCATCAACCCGTTTAAGATTTTTTTCTTAAATTTAGAATTATTTATATTTTATTATACGGGATAAATGAGTTAAATGGGTCGACCCACAAACTCATTCAACATGTTTAACCCGTGTAATTTGCCAACTTTTACATATAAAAAGGGTTAATGGGTCAACCTAAAACCCGTTTAACCTATTCAACCCGTGTAACCTATTTAACTCGCCAACCTAAATATATATGCGGGTTAAATGGGTCAGGTTCAGGTTATGTGTAAACAGGTTAGGGTTAACATAGCTGACCTGATTATTTAAAAGGGCCAGGTTTAGGTTGTGGTTTTCTGACCCATCAACTTGTCAAGCAAGCCGAATTGCCACCCCTACAGCTAGCAACTCACACCACCTCCTCATTTTCTTTCATGGTTGGCGTTCATGTTTTTATGGTCCCCTTATCTTTTTTTCATTTACTAATGATTTTGTAGTTGCTAATTTGTTGGATCATCCGTAACTACGGCTATATTGTTGGATGATTGATGCAGGTATTCTTCCTAATTGTGGTATCAATGCGTCTTACATATGTCGACGTATATTTGAAACCAGTGTATCAAAAAGATATCATTCCTAGCGCGCTTTGAGTGCTTGCACAATACGTCCGTGGTTAGCTCGATGGCGTTGGTCGCCTGGATACGTTGTTGTGCGTCTTAATCTGAGCCTTACCTGATGAGCAAATCGAGAACCAGTATTCTCACCGTGTTCTTTGATTCAGGTACATCACTAAGAACATTATATTTTATTTTGGTTTATAGTTCCTTATATTGTGATTGAGTTGCAATTCTTAAAAATTGTAAAACATATTTTTCAATGTGTTAGGTTAGCTTATAGCACAATTAGTCGGCTTACATCCTTCAATAAAAGAACTAAAAGCATAAATATGTACGGTACTGATGCAATTATCTGTCCGACAAATTATGCATACACTCTACATATTTTTTTATTAGTTTTTCTACTGAATGATGTAAATCGTCTGCTTTTGCCACTAAACAGAACGAGAATATATTTTGTGAGATATCATATTCAGATCAAAAAAACCCCGAGATTGTTGATAGAATGCATCGCACCAAAGGAGGGCACGAAATCCAAGAGAACGTCGTGATAAGTAAATTGGTAAAAAATACTTTTTGCCGCGTTCTCTTTTATTTCCTGTCGTTATTTGTATACGTCTGTCCTACCACTGATATCATCTTTTTTCGGTCTGAAAACCAAAACCACAAAATATACATGGCATACTTACGTATCGAGAATACATTTTTTCATCTCATATTCAGTTTCATAAAAGGTCTCAATCGTTGTTAAAATGAGTTTTACCAAAAAAAGGACATCAAATTGAAGAGAATGTCATGACAATTAATTTGGTGCAAGTTATTTCTCGTCACATCCTTTTTTATTTCGTATCATTCTTTGGCAACATCCATTTTATATTTGATGAGGGCCCTTTGTGGAACTGGAACTGGAACTGAAGTGTCCAAAGAAAATGTGAATTGTTTAGTCTCCGACTAAGAATAAAGGGAATTGTACGTTTTTCATTATTTTAATATTCATTTGTTACTTTGACATTCATTTTCGCAGGTTGTCCCAATGGA
Organism: Tanacetum coccineum; assembly: GCA_026074375.1. Classification (NCBI taxonomy): domain Eukaryota; kingdom Viridiplantae; phylum Streptophyta; class Magnoliopsida; order Asterales; family Asteraceae; genus Tanacetum; species Tanacetum coccineum. The sequence goes on from BQNB010114476.1 coordinate 8,125, forward strand.
GACTACTTGATTGGATGCGTAGTTTTGCCGAGGGCATCTTATCTGAAATTGTTTACTCGACGCTCTTACTTAACCGGGACACATGTTGTCATCCACCTATTTAATAACTTTCTGCTTACCTTTTAAGTGGGATCAGCTATCCCTATAAAGTAGTAGCCCCTAGCGGGCAGCCTGTTCGATGCTCTTACTAAATAGGGACACATGTGCCCACGTGAATGCTCAACCGGGAGTTATTGAAAAAAATATGTTTGCAATTTGATAGAATATAAGCTCGAACAACATATATTCAAGCACCTCGCAAGGTCATTATGTCTATTAACTCATGACGTACGATGAGAACCCTGTTCCACGCTCTTAGTTAATAGGTGCAACTGATCTTGCGGGATCCTTTTAACAGTGGTTATATGACATGCGAACCAGCAAAGGGGCGTGGAAGTGACGGTAACATCCATAAATGGGTTTATGTTTTGATACGTTATCTTCGTGTTAGTATTTAATTTTTGATCCAGTCAAATGTAACTACTTACACATGTACCGAAACCGGAAAAAGGAAGTCGTGACACTAAATAGTCTTGCCATTTCCCATTCTCTTTCAAGTAAGTGCGTTAATTATTTCAAAATGGTTATACCAATTCTTCATATCAAATTCGAAATGCGTTTATCATTGTTACCACCACTGCCACATTAAAATTTTGTTTGACAACTGACAAGAAAATGAAACACACAAAAACAACGAGACTTTTATTACAATGTACACAATTAACAAACTGAATAAATAAAACATGAGCTCGTCATTACCAAATTAAATAAAAGTATAAAACCCCTACCCCACTACCAAAACAAACCACCCCCCCCCCCCCACACAAAAACGCTTGGGCGTAAGTGTTAAGTCGTGACTGTGTCTTTTACTCTAAGTCACGGTATAATAAGTAAATAAACCCATAGCCTGGCAATCGACACACCACCAAAAGAACAAATCTAGAATAGTTTGCGCATTAACAGTAATATGGTAACTTCGACTTTCTAATAGTTGGATATAATAACTCAAACCTGCTCGCACTAAACGACTATCACAAAAGCTAGTCAGAAAACGCCCCGTCACAACGCACTAGCACCAGACCACTCATTTTAAGTCATTCTAAGTAGTTGAGATAATGGAAACATCAAACAACCTTTCCCCGAAACATCTCCAAGGCCCAAAAAAATTGCTAGTAGGAATATGACTTTTCTTCTATTTTCACGAGAGGCGCACGATCTGTTTTAGTAGGTCAAATGTGTTAGAAGTCTCCAATGTGATAATTAACAAGTTTGAAACTTTTTAGCTATTCAAGTCTTCAATATATTTTTGGAAGTAAAAATTCACCAATCGTATAACTGGCTGAGTCACACCAAAAATTTGCCAACCCGAAACCTAGTAAATTTACAAAAACGTACTTAAGGCAAGACACCTATATATATATATATATATAGTAGGGATCCGGTGAGAAGAAAAACTATAATGAGAAGAATAAGAATGATTTCTAGCCACACATTTTAAATAGGAGAGAGAATTTTAATGGGAGATGCATCCATTTTTGTAGGTGCATCTTAAATGTGTGGTTGTGGTTTCTTCTTATCATTCTCATTTTAAGTTTTCTTCTTATTTGATCCTAACTCTCTCTCTCTCTCTCTCTCTCTCTCTCTCTCTCTCTCTATATATATATATATATATTAGGATCAAATGAGAAGTTTTCTTAAAATAAGAAGGATAAGAAGTAACTATAACCGCATATCCGAGATGCATATATATATATATATATATATATATATATATATATAGTTACAGAGTACATGCAAAAGCTACTAAATTTACAAGTATTGCAACAAGTAACAAATCCTTAAATATTACTCTTCCGTTCCAAATTTATTATTTTCATTTCGTTTTCGAGTTGTCTCAAATTAATTGTCTGCTTCAAAAAATAGATACGGAATTTATAAGATCGAGTTTACTATACTACTGTTACTTGAAGTTATTGTTAAAATTTTTAAAGAAATTATAAAGTACTGTAATTATTTGAAACTAAATGTATCATTATAACTTTTAATTAGAGCCCTAGGTGTAGTAACACCATAACACCATATTTTTGCCGCCACATCAGCATAACACCAACACCAACACCACTCCCCTTATCATAACACCAAATAACACCACTCATCTCTTTATTTTCATAAAACCCCTGATTCATCAGAATCCAACACACGTAAAATATAAAATATATAATATGATGGAAAATTACCAAATTACCCTTAAGGACAAAGGTGAAAAGGAAATTCTTCAAAATATATATAATATAATATAATACGTATATTAACCGGGAAGTATGATTCCCGGGTCGTTTCCCCAACGATTTATGAAATTGAATCCACGTTTGATGTTCGGACAATGATTTGAATTGGAAACAAAGGATGATTTGATTATCTACTTTTTTTTAAATTAAAATTAACAAATTCTAACAATTAAGTAAGAAGACAAATAACGGGAAATCAAAATTTAACTAAAAACGCAAAACGGGACCCTTAAACGGACGACAAAAACCCTAAATTACTAAAAATAAACATAGCTTAATTTTTTCTTTTTAAATGGACTCTATTTGACTAAAAAGTAAGTTTAAAGAAAACTAGAACAAAAACGGAGTTGAAATGAGCGTTAAAATACTAAAAATGAGAACGGGAACGAATCCCGTTCTTTAAAAATCGAATTTTTGCAAATTAGACCCTACGAAAACAAAACTAATTTTCCTATGAACTTTAGGTTAAAAGAAAATTTTCTAAAAAAGATTTATATTTTTTTGATTATTTTTCTATTTTTTATGATTTTTTAAAGTTTTAAATGAAAATAAATGTTTAAAAATACTAAACGAAATATAAAAATTCTAGAAAAATTACAGAAAATAGCTTAAACTAATTAAATCCTAGGAAAAATAAGCCCGAGATCACAGCTTATCAAATAAGCCACGAAATAAGCTTTAACAGCTTATTAGGCTTATTTGACTAAAATGTGTATAAAGATTTAATAATGCAAGAGTCTTATGAAAAAGACTCAAGGGCACAGCATGGTAGGAAAGTCTGGTGTGTGGTGTTTATAAAAGGGTTGAGGTTGGTTGAGGTCGGGGGGTTCGGAGTCTTGCTCACCCCGACTTCACTTCCTTTTTTTTTTTTCAAAAATTGAAGAACAAAAGTCTTAAGCACCTAAAGATAAGCAACTTTAATAAAAGCACTATAAGCTGAAACTCAAAAATAAGCTCTCAAAAAGCTTTGGAAAAAGCTGTTAAAAGAAAGTGAGCCTTTGAGGGCTTAAAAGCTTGTTTACACTAAAATAAGCATAAAGGATTCAAATAAGCACCAAATTACAAACCAAAAGCTGTCCTAGATGGCTTATGATACCTAGCAACTAAATTTTAAAAGATACCTAAGCTAAGAACACTATAAGCTAACTTAATTTGATGATCTAAAAGGCTAACTCAGAAATAAGCATTAAAAACTAAAAATCTAAATAAGCTAAAAAGCTCTATAAGCTATGACAGAAGCTAAGCTTTTGAAATCTAATTACTCTATTAATAAGCTACAAATATAAATGATAAAAATTAATACTATAAGCTAGAAATCTAAGTTTAAAAGCTAAGTTTTAGTTACTACTGTTTTTGGCTTTTTGAGGTTTTTTTATGAACTTAAAAAGCTAATGTACCCTATTAAACAAGCTAGAAATTTAAAATTAAGACTTAATCTATTTTAACCTATATCTAATCTATAAACTTACTAAATTTTAAAATCTAAATCCTACTAAAACTAGCTTAAATGATATTGAACGAGACAGCAGTAGTAACTGTTGTTACTCCTGCTGATGCAATTGACAAAGGTGCAAAACAAAAATGCAGGTGACCTTGGTGGTCAATGCTGCAATGAACACATTCAATGAGTGTGTTTGATTACTTAGCAAACAAAATTCCAAGCCTAGGAAGGCTTGGATCAAATCTAACTGGCTAGCTTAAACAAATACCTCCCCTGGTGCATGATCAAAGTGATTAAGCTTAAACTTTTTATATTTTAAAATCTAACCTAAGAAAACAATTTTATTACTGAATTAACCTAATAATGAAAATGATTTAAGCAAAGATCACAACTCAGTTTGACTTTTAGGGGTCAAACAACACTAATCCAAACACTCCTTTATACTAGACATATTCAACTTTAGCTTTCTACTATGAAATCTAATTAACAACTTTCAATTACCAGATAATAAGCAATCATAAACTAACCTATTAGACTTATTTTAACTACTATTTAAGCTAGTAACAAAGATCTTATGAATTAACCTAATATTTTTGGTTTTTTATTGATTTATAAGACTAAATGAAACAATATTAAATCTAAACTACAAAAGCTGAAAATATAGGACTAAACATGATTAATAAGCACAATGAAGCAGATATAAGATCAGATAAGCAACTAGATAAGCAGATTATAAGCAGATTAGTAAATCTAAACTAGGAAACTTAAGACAAGGAAAGTAAATGAAAACTTACAATGGCCTTGGCAAAACAAAGGCTAAAGTGCTCAAAGAGCTTATCAATAGCTCTGGCTTATCCAGGATAAGCCAATAAAAGTCCATGGAAGCTCATCCCTTGCTAGCTTCCCTTCCATAAGCTTCTAAATCCAATAATCCAAGGTAATTAGCTGATTTTAAAGGTTTAAGTTGATTAAATGAACAATGTAGCTCAATCACAAGCTTATAGACTTGTGAGAGCTGAAATGAGCTTATGAAACAGTAGCTTATCATTTGAAGAAGGTTAAGAACTTATGAGTATAGACAAAAGCTTATGACAGATTGTTATTGAAGAAAACTCAAATTTTTTTAACTAAAAAGGCTTGATTTTATTACTTGAAAAGAAAATTACAAAAGTTTAAATGAAAATTACATTGACTTAAAACTTAAAAGCTTAAGCTAAATTTCCTAAAAAATGTAAAAGCTAAAAACTAGGTAAAAGAAAAAGATCCCCTTCTGTGTGAGAGTGTAGGGCTATTTATAGCATCCAGCTGAACCTTCTAGTCTGTTTATACGCTCCTCAGTCCTCCACTCTTAGCCCTTGTTCATATGCTAATCATTGGATGCTTCTTATCCATCGTTGGATCACTTGATAGCTCACACGGATTGCCAACGTGGCAATCCGTGGTTTGTAGCTTCTTGTGTTTCTTCTGAGTGTATAATTAGTGCAAAATATCCCTTTCCTTGTGCTTTCTTACTAGCCCGCGTGGCATATCTTGAAGGGTATTGACCAATGAGAGCTTGTGAATGACGTTTGTTGCTGCCAAGGTGTACTTTAACACCTGAATTGTCCTTTTTGTCCTTTATCTAGGATTTGCCCCATGATTTGACTGAGAGGTTAAATTGGGAGAGACGGTGAATAGTGTTAACCACTTTTCCTGCTTGTTTTTTACTAAGAAGGGGTAATTGGGGAGGTTTGACCGGGGTTGACTTGGGGTTTATAAAAAGGGAATTGGGCCACATCTTTTGGGCCCGGGTTTTGTTATAGGATTTGTTATAAAAAGAGTTAACGGGCGTTAACTATAAAGGGTTTTCGCCCATTTAAAGTTAGGGACCATTTTTGTAATTTTGGACTTATTGAGGGACTGATTTTGAAACTTTGGGATTTTTTTCGTTTAGTGACCTTGATTTTTGTTGACCAAGTTGACTGAAGGTTGACCACAGTTTGACTTTGATAGCTTCCTCCCGTCTTTTTGCGTGCTCTTTCGTTCCCGTGTCCGTGTTTTTTTGGTTTTAACCGTTTTCTTGTAATTTTTGCAATATCCGCACCTACATAATCACAAAGACAAAACAAGCAATATACAAGCTTTTTATGCACAGTTTTGGTCTTTTAAGGGTCTATTTTGATATAAAATGGATATGTGTTCTCACACATATCAAAATTCCCCAAACTAAGCGATTGCGTATCCTCACGCAATGTTATATGCCTTATAAGCAAATACCTCAAAACTTCCCCAAACTAAACCTTTGAAAAGTAGCAAAGATTTTTGTGGAGAGAGTTAAGAGATCACAAGTTATAAAACACCCCACTTTCCCATTTTTTTTCTAAAAGCTTTAAAAAAAATTATTTTTATTATTACTAATATAATTGAAATTATTTCGACTTTCGTTATTTCCATAATTGTTAGGGATCATAGAACAAGATGCATTTTGATTCCGAGAATGCCCCAAAAAGGATAAAATTCATCGTTCCCTAAGGGACTTTATTCACTTATCAAACCAAGCTTAAAACAAAATCACAGCTAAATATCAACTAAGATGCTAACACTACTCATATTTGCAACTTGTGAACTTTTTACTCCCGATATTCATTATATCTTGAGTGAGTGTGCTATTTTGAATTTCAACCATGGATCAACTTTTTGCAACATACTATGCTTTACGTTCCACCTTAGAAAATGAGTTTAAAGGCGAGTTCATCCATGTAGCGCCATTCGTCTCGTTAACAGATCCCAACCTTACGGCTAAGTGACCCAGGCTTTGACACCCCACAGAGACTATATAGACTTCTCACAGGACCTTAGGATTTCAACTACTCTCAGGTTTCCCCGGATAATTCATGACTTATAAAATAGAATAGCTCAAGTGCAAAAGCATATTTTCTGAATTTAACAAAAAGAAGTCAATTTATTAATATAAACTTAATAATCTAGACAATTATCAATTCTAACCTCGGATCTTTTAAGAAGGCTGCAACATCGGTTGTGAGCCGGCAAGATGCAACAAACTTTTATCAGTCTCGGATCTTTATTTTTACTATGGGCTTTCTTTTAGAAGACTACCACATCGGTTGTGAGCCGGCAAGAAGTAGTAAATTTTTATCAGCCCACAGCTTTTATTATAATATTTTTATATTTATATATTATTTTATCATTTTATCATTCATTTTTTTTAATTAAAGAAGACTTCTTTTTGAAAAATTCAAGTATAAATTTGAACTAAGACTAAAACTTTCGCTATATATTACATAAAAATTGTTGATTTAAGTTTAATCTCCAAAAACATCACGTATATTAATCCGGTTAAGAGCTTATGGGAGAAAAAGCAACAAGTTACATACATGAACTCTTAAGATTTCCAAACAATCCTTGTTTAGCATCCTACTCATAATTAACTCTATCATTTTTCGTTCTTCGCGAAAATCGCGAACGCTTAAGCCATAAAAAGTTAAGGAAACAAGCTAGAGCTTCAACACGCTCCAATCGGGGTCACATTACTCTTATTCTTACCCATTAAGAAAGTCAAAATTGTGACAAAAACACTTATTTTATTTTTTAAAATTTTTAATTTTTTTCATATTTTTGAAAATTTTAGTGGGAAAACAGGGTACGTGAGAACAAAATAATAAGTAGGTAACATCAAATAGATAGATTCCCTCCCCAAACTAAAACAAAACATTGTCCTCAATGTTTTTAAGGCTGGTCCTCTACGCAAATCTAAGCCCGTTTTATTAATTATGCAAAGATAAACGTGAATCGATAAGATGTAAAGGATATCGATTTTCCCAAGACTAAATTGCAAACAAAGGATGGAAGCTCCGAGTAACGCGGGACGTACAACACTGAACCGAGAGCATCAAAAATTGTTGGTTCAATCCTACAAAAATCACAAGTACAAACAACAAACATAAAGAACGAAAGAGTACAAGCCTCCTCACACACACATTAGAACTAAGAAAGAAAATTAGAAAATGGATAAGCATGGGGTGCCTCCCACGAAGCGCTTTGTTTTTGGTAACCGAGTCACATAGCTTGACTCGATCCCTGAATTCATTCGTCCTTAGGGAGAGCAAATGGAACTGGCTTAAGAGAAAAATGAAAAGTAGAGATGCCGGGTCAAAAACGAGGTCCTCACTCCTGAAAAGAGAGAATAAGATGGAGAAACCTCGGGGTAGTGTGAAAAATAGAAGAAAGACCACATGACAAATGTGATTAAGAATCTCTCGTTTTGAATTTGTGATCGTGATCTGAATACCCTTTCATATTATGAACAGGTTTGTTTTGATTAAAACGTAAGATATATAAATATTATATATATATCTATATATATATATATATATAATAAATATATATAATATATATCTATATAATAAATATATATAAAAAATAAAAAGTAAAAAATATTTTTCTTTTCTTTTTAGTATAATTATCATTTAAAAAAAATATAAAAAAATAAAAAATTTTGTCCATAATAAAAAATAAATAAACAAAGTTGGTAAAAGAACACCAACAAATAATACCTTCAATTGAGGTATTATCCAATAATAAGTTCCCAACACGAATCAAAAATTTAAAAGACTTTTGCCATTTATGACATTTACGAAATAACGGCTCACCATATAAAAGTAAAAATTTTTTAAGAGCTTACCGGGAAGTAAATTTGATTATTTGGTTTAAGTTGTCTATCCTCGATATCCGATCATTTATTTTGTTTAAAAAAATAAAAAAATAAAATAAAAATTAAGCTTAAATTTTCTTTTCTACTTTGGCATGCGCACGAATCGTTCTCCAAACACCGCAAACCGTAACACGTCAATAACAAGCCCTACTCGTGCTGTTGTTCAATTATTTCATTTAGAAGAACTTTTGTTACAATCCTTCACTATTTCTGATGGCTATAACCGGACTATAGGCACAATTGCTCCAAGCACCCAACCGAGGGGTAAACGAGGAATGCAATTTGTAAATTCCAAAATCAAATGCTAATTTTGAGTTAAAAGCATGTTTGTGAATCAATCTTGTTCAAACAAAATAGTTTTTCGGACATATAAAGAGGTTCCAAACAATGCTCACCTCCGTTATTTTTAATAAGAATTACTTTCAAACAATAGATTCCGGATACCCGAGGCACGTCATTAAGCTATGCTTTTTCCGATTTTCTCTTGAAGGTTCAACCCAGATTTGGCTAGAAATGAACCCCTCCCGACAATTTGTGACATGGGATATCTGGTTTCAAAATATTGGTTTTAACAATTTCATTCCCCTTAAAAAACGAGACAAATCTTCGTAACGCCAATCATGAGATTTCAACAAAGATTGACGAATCAATTTAATGAGGCATGGGATCGATTTAATGACCTGTTCATCCGAGCATGCCCACATCCACGGATTGTCTGAATTACATTAGCTAGATAGTTTTACAATGCTTATGAAAGCTAATGATCAAGATACGCTGAATTCTGCTGCGGAGGAAACGTTTTGGATAAGAGCCCTCGTGAAAGCTTAAAAATTACGATAAGTAAATAAACCAAGGTTCGTAAATCATGGAAACAAGGCAATCGTGCTTAAAGAGAGTTCAAATTCATCTACCCCCATAATTTTCACCAGATGTTGCTTGCTCTTACAAACGAAAGTTTCTGAACATAAGAATCGATGAGAACTATGCTTATCAGACAAGACAAAATAGCCCAAGCCCGCCACTCCTTAAAAGCGTTGCGCAGAGTATGTGTAACTTGAGAGGTGTGCCTCATTCTTAATAGAAATTAGTCCAGCTACACGATGGCAATGTTTAATCGAGAGACAAACATTCAAGAGTATGTTGCACAGTTGCTGCAAAGCTAATGATTTAATCAGGAAATACCAATTCTAGGACCACCGATGGTTTCGAATCAAATCCGAAAACCCTCTGGTTTTCCTCCGATTCAAAACAATAAAACCATTTCACATCAAAAACAAGGGAATAATTTCAACTACACGCAAAAATCGAGGAACCACTTTCAATCAAAATCGTGGAATCACATCAACCAAGGACAAGTTATTAGCAAACCTCCCACACTAATCCACCACCCATTTATCAAGCTCCTGCTCAGTAACTACAACGGCGTTTCAAAGATCGATTTTGAGAATTATGTCAAGGATAATGATGTTGTATTGAGAAATATGCAAAATTAAGGCCAAGGTTTACAAAACCAGATGACAAATTTAAACGGAAAATGCTTCTAAGTTTCATAAATTACCAACACCGCTTCCATCTATCTCCGTGATGTCAGGTTACTCTTCCAACTCAAACCGTAACAAAACCCTCCGCGGAGCATGTTAATGCTATTACCACACGAAGTGGTAAAACTTGTGAAGGACCTTCGAATCCTCATTTTCCTACTCCCGTTGTTTCTACTCCTCTAAAGGAACCCGAACGAAACCCGAAGACGCCAATGGACAAAGTGCAAAAATAAAGTTCAGAAAGTACCGCACAAGTTCCACCTCCGGAGGATCAAGATTCTATTTTTATTGAAATTCTGAAACCAAAGGCTAAGAAAACTGTTCAAGAGACAAATTCTCCAGAGCCTAATTCATATCAACCTAAACTTCCATATCCCGAGAGGATGAAAGTGAGAGAGAAAGATATACCTAGTGCTCAGCAAAGCAGGTTTATGAAGTTGTTTAAACAACTCTGTTTAGAAATTGGTTTAAAAGATGCTCTCATCGAAATGCCGAAATTCAACAAATGGTTAAGTACTTATTGAGAAACAAAGAGAAACTTGAAGAGATTGCCATTACAACAAGTAAATGAAGACTGTTCTGCCATCCATCTTGAACAAAAGTTTCCCCCAGAAAACTCGAAGAACCTGGCAAATTTCTTATTCGTGCCAACTACAAGAACTTGAAGGCGACAAATGCTTTAGCCGATTTCCGGAGCTAGCATAAATCTTTTACCTCATTCTATCTACAAGCAACTTAGGCTTGGAGCTTTGAAACCCACGCCTATATTCACTCGACTAGCTAACCGTTTTGTTACGTTCCCAATGGGTATAGCCGAGGGATGTTGTAGTAGAGATGATGGTTTCACATTTCTGCTGAATATGTTGAGTTAATTTTTACACCAGACCTGAGAGTAGCCTATGATTTAAACGGGAGACCTTTCCTTCGCACCGCAAAAGCTCTCATTGATTTATACGAGGAAAAATTAACATTAAGAGTAGGAAGTGATGAACTTGTCTTTTATGCTGAAAAATTTGAGAAAAGCAAGAATAAGCAATTTGCTCACGCTATTTCTGTCATTGATTTTTCGAAAGATGAGCCATTTAGTGGCAGTACCACTCTTCTTAACTGATGAGCTTTTTGAAAGATGATTTTTCGAAAGATGAGTTATTTCTGTCATTGATCTTCCTCCTAGTTCTTCTCCGTTGAAGACTAGTGATAATCTTGAGGAGTTCACCGATGAACTCACTCTTCTTAAAAAAGACGTTCAAGAAGAAAATTTTCAAGTTTATTCAAACCCTCTTTTTGAATTTGATGACAACTTCACCTCCAGTAATGAAAATCCTCTCTTTAACGAGATGGTGGAAGATGTCGAAAACGAGAACTCCAACGTTTTAAATTCTGATGAGCCAATTTTACTTAAGACACCTTTGTCCGATAAGGTTGAGTGTTCCGATCCAGAAGTTGATATTGATGAGATCGATGCTTTTCTAGCCATGAAAGTTTATTCTAATGTTGAGGAAGGTTATTACGATTCAGAAGGAGACGTAATTTTTCTTGAGAATCTGCTTAGTGATGATACCACCCATAATCTCGCTCCTGAAGTGATTTTCGATAATGAACCAAAACAAAATGAATCCATCCATAATACTTCGATTACTTTTTCTCCAAGGAGTGATCCTCTTTACCATGAGTTTGCCTGAGAAATCATTACACTTCCTTCGAGGATTGCTAGAGAACATGAGGAATATCTTAGTCTTATGACTTTGCTTTGTGAGATTTCAACTTCCCAATGCTAATCCAAGTTCAATTCCCGTATCTCTTATCCCCGTTGAGGATAGTGACCACGTTCAAGAAGAGATCGATATTTTCCTCGTTCCAGATGATTTAATTCCACCAGGCGTTAGGAATGATGATTCCGAAGATGAAGATAATTCTACTTTCCTTCCCGAACATGAGTCACCTAACCTTGATCATCAAGACAACCCATCAGTTCCTCGTCCTCCTCCGGAACCACCAGATGTTAATATTCGCCTTGAGCCTGATACGGCCGTGATAAACAACTTTGATATGCTAAACAAAGAGGGTTGTTTCAACTTAGAAGAAGGTGTTCAGATTTTTCTTCCATTTTTCACCTACCCCGAGGATTCTCTTTTTATTCTCTCTCTCAGGAGTGAGGACCTCGTTTTTGACCCCGGCATCTCTACTTTTCATTTTTCTCTTAAGCTAGTTCCATTTGCTCTCCCTAAGGACGAATGAATTCAGGGACCGGGTCAAGCTATGTGACACGGTTACCAAAAACAAAGTGCTTCATGGGAGGCACCCCATGCTTATCCATTTTCTATTTTTCTTTCTAGCTTCTAATGTGTTGTGAGGAGGCTTGTACTCTTCCGTTCTTTGTGTTTGTTGTTTGTACTTGTGATTGTTTGCAGGATTGACCCAAATTTTCTGAAGACTCTCGTGTTCGGTGTTTTGTCCCGGTCCACTCGAGCTTCCTAGCCTTTGCTTGCCATTAGTTTGGGGAAATCCGATATCCTTTCATCTTATCGATTCACGTTTATCTTTGCATAATTAATAAACGGCTTAGATTTGCGTAGAGACCCGCCTTAAACATTGAGGACAATGTTTCGTTTTAGTTTGGGGAGGGAATCTATCGATTTGATGTTACCTACTTATTGTTTTGTTCTCACGTACCCCGTTTTCCCACCAAAATTTTCAAAAATATGAAAAAATTTAAAAATTTTAAAAAATAAAATAAGTGTTTTGTCACAATTTTGACTTTCCTGCTAGGTAAGAATAAGAGTAAATTTTGACCCGATCGAGCGTGTTGAGCTCTAGCTTGTTCCTTAACTTTTAGGCTAAGCGTTCGCGATTTTCACGAAGAATAAAAAATGATAGAGTTAATTATGAGTAGGATGCTAAACAAGGATTGTTTGGAAATCTTAAGAGTTCATGTATGTAACTTGTTGCTTTTTCTCCCATAAGCTCTTAACCGGATTAATATACGTGCTGTTTTTGGAGATTAAACTTAAATCAACAATTTTTATGTAATATATAGCGAAAGTTTTAGTCTTAGTTCAAATTTATACTTGAATTTTTCAAAAAGAAGTCATCCTTAAATAAAGAATATAAAAAAAATGAATGATAAAATCATAAAAAAAATAATTATAATAAAAGTTGTGGGCTGATAAAAGTTTACTACCTCTTGTCGGCTCACAAACAATGTGGTGGTCTTCTAAAGAAAGCCCATAGTAAGAATAAAGATCCGAGACTGATGAAAGTTTGATGCATCTTGCCGGCTCACAACCGATGTTGCAGCCTTCTAAAAGGTCAAGGGTTACAATTGCATAAATATCTAAATAATTAAGTGTGAATTAATAAATTGACATCTTTTTGTTAAATTCAAATATGATTTTGCACTTTGACTATTCTATTTTATAAGCTATGAATATTTGGGAAACCTGAGAGTTGTTGAAACCTAAGGTCAGTGAGTCCCGATACTAATCTCTGTGGGGTGTCAAAAGCCTGGTCACTGAGCCGCAAGGTTGAGATGTGCCGAGACAAAAGTCGCTACAGGGGATGATCTCGCCTTTAAGCTCATTATTCTAAGGTGGAACATAAA
>BQNB010114477.1:0-21045 GCA_026074375.1 Tanacetum coccineum
GTTTCTTTTTCATATGTAATATATACAGAATATATAACACACCTTGCGTTTACTTCTTGATTTATTTTATTTAACCAACCATCAAACTATTACAACTTGAGATCTAAATCTTTTATTAATGTATCACATTCATCATTCTAAGTTAGTGGGTATTAGCCGATAAGATTAGTTGCAACTTCTTGGTGGAGCCATTCCAGTTTCCGTTTTGTCTGGCGCTTAATATGCGCATTCCCGCCAATCGTTTTACAACAATGAGGTGAGTTCATAGCCCCACGTTTTACTTGTTTTACATGTACTTTACTACTTTTGGGGTGAGAAACATGCTCGTTTACAAACTCGTTTACGTTACTGAATTTCAAACTCGTTTATACGTTGATTACAAACTCGTTACATGATTGACATCACACTCGTTTTTACTTATGGATTTAAGTACTTTAAGCTTTTAAAAAAAGTTGGTTACTTTTACATTGGACATAAGTATTTTCTGTCATCCTTTCCTGTTTATGTGTTGCCTAAGTTTTGCTACAAACCACTATTGCCCGAAACTATCATGAACGTTAGTCACCTATGACCAATTGGATTGGTTAAGTGAGCTGCGAATGCTTAAATAGATCTATTGGGACTAATACCCTATCTACTTGGTTTACTTAACGACAGAAACAAACGAATTTGGTCTGTGGATGTGCGTTGTGGGGGTCTTTGTTTGGGACACCAGTTAAGGGTAGGAATAATAAGTAGCTTGATTGAATGTCGTGTTGTTATTAGGCTTTGGACTTCTTGAATGCTATGTGGGAGTCTAAGTTCAATATGTACCCTATTTCAAACTTATCAAATTATCATAAGTGGGAATTAAAGTCTTACTTACTTTGTCGTTTCCTGTTTATGTGTTGCCTAAGTTTACTTACAAACCCACTACTGCCCGAATTATCATGAACTATTAATTTCTTGATCGGATGACCGGTTAAGGGAGCGCGAGTGAATAAATAGATCTATTGGGACTAATTATCCCTATCTGCTTTGGTTCCACTTAACGAAGAACAAACGGATATATGTCATGTCGATGTGCGTTGTGGTGGTCTTTGGTTTGGGACACCAGTTAAGGGCAGGAATACTATGTGGCATGATATGATATGCCCTGTTGTTATTAGCATCGGTGTCATGAGCTTAGCGCAACAATAAATACTTGCATGTGAAGTTGTATTTGTTATAACGGTCACATGTGCTTTGTATGTGAAATCGTAAACTGCTAAGATTGTCACATACGCTTTGAAATCTTGTGGTCCACACTACTTTGGTTGAACATTTCCAATTACTAAACACTTTTCATAATACTTTGAGTGAAGCTGTATTCACTAAACGTTTTTTATCCTCGTAAATGTTTTACTTAAACCTATGAATTCACTCAACTTTATGTTGACCGTTTTTAGCATGTTTTTCTCAGGTGAATAGCTTTGGACTTCTTGACGTGCTATGTGGAGTCTACGTGCAATATGATACCCTATTTCAAGACTTATCAAATTATCATACTCGTTGTCTTTTGAAAAACATAAATTTCGCTTCTGCTATCTTTTAAAACTAAATTATGCTTCCGCTACATTTTACTTATGCTTCCGCAAATGTTTACTTTCTTTTAAATCTTGTAAAACTTATCTATTTTTAAATAATGCAACGAGTTATGATTTTCAAAACGTCTATTAGTGGTCGTTCTCTTGTGCCTTATGTTTGAAGTATGATGAAGTCACGCCTTCGGAAACGTATTCCGTCCAGGCCACGTCTGGGGGTGTGACAGGGATGCTATGTCTTGGATTGTTAGCATATATTCACTGTCATGTAGCACTATTGTCCACTGTTGAAATATTGGCACAACTTTTGGGTTTAAGGTCAAACCTACAAGCTCACCAACATTATTGTTGACGTTTTCGAGTTTAATTTTCAGGTGAAGTGAAAGAGGAATAATTTGGTGATTAATAGCAGACTTAGAAGTACCCCATGTGGAATTTCGTTTGAAGTCTTGCTTGCTTGTTGTTTGATTTTAGTATTTGGAGATTTTGGATTAAGTTTGGTTATGGTCCTCTACAAGGGCATATGAATAAATGTAAGAGATTTGTGGATTTTAGTTGCGATTTGGGGCATACTTGCAATGATATTTTCGTCTTTGGCAGAGTTTCATGTCCAAACACATGCCAAAACTTACACACATTATTTCCCACACTCACACATATGCATATTTTAATGTTTTCATGATGGATGGGCTCTTGGTGGTCCTATCTGTATAATCTTTATTCATACATTTTAAATATCGAAGGGCGAGTAAATTAGGATTTTTGTTGTTAATTATTATCTAAAATGTGTAATTATAGCGGTTCGGATTATGATAGTTGTTTAATGGATGTTGTTTGTGTGATAGAGGGGAGGAAGTTCTAAATAACTAATATCATAGTCCTTGAATCTACATTGAGGAACTTTTCTAAATGCTAAGTCTCTTACTATGTTGACTCAAAGTGTAAGACTTTCGATTGGGTGAGAACAAGAAGTGGGCATTTCAAACCTGAATTAAGTTGTGTAATTGCCTGATCTAACTCCCCCGATAGACCGAGAAAGCTTTGTGTAGTAAGTTATGATAGTCTAATAAGGGACTAGGTTGTGTGTTAATGCAAAGAGTGTAAAGTGAAGCTATGCGACCTAGGCAGTAAAGTAAAACAATCATGTCTAAAATTCACGGTTTCAAATATAGGTATTCACGATCTCAAATCATGTAGTAAACAAATCAAGCTTTAGTAAAAATAATCATGTAACGCTTACGTAGTAGAAATCAATAAGTTCACTTTGTAAAACGAGCATGTATTCCCCTCGCGGGTTTATAAAACATTGAAAAGATTGAAATGCGAGACTATGAACTCACCTCGAGTGAATGGAAATCAACAAGTATTCACAATAGAAAAAATGCGTCACGAAGGAATCCGAAGGCAACCTAATCCAATATAGGTCGTATAAGTACCGAGTACTTGAATATAATCTTATAGTTGTTACATCGTACTATCGTTCGGGCTATCATAATCTAAGAGGTCATGACATGACGTTCGAGGAGTTAGGACACTTTAAATCGTAAATCCAACAACTCGTCGATACGCCATCCGAAGAGGCCTCATTATGAAACTCCCTAGTAATATAGTACTTTGATAACCACATAATATTCTATATAGCTCAATCACCAACTAATGGTTTTGGTAAAATTGTGTTTAAGAAGTTAAAACGTTTATAATTATCGTTTTAGTAAAACTGGCGTAACTTTCGCGTTTTAAACCCGATTCTCGCGTTTCTTATGCCCATCTTTTCGTATCAAGACGAGTTATCATAAATTGACATTTTCGAATTTCGGACCTACTGGTGAACAGTAAAAATTACTGTTCACATCAGACCTTATGTATATTTTTATCGATTTAATTGTCGTAAAACCCGTAAACGTCGTATTTTATTCGTTATAGCTCCGTTTTTAACGATTCTTTCGAGGACGTTCTCGTATTTGAAAGTTCTATATATTTATGAGGTTTACAAAAATATAACTTTCTGTCATGAATAGTAACTTTTATAAAAATAGTTTTATAAAAGTATTAATTGTCGTAAACTCGCGAAATTCATAACTCGTTCGTTATTAATTGAAAAATTACGATTCTTATCATTTTGGAATCCTAAAAATATGTATTATTTATTAAAAATATCAAACTAGCTGTTTGATATAAGTTTTATAAAAGTCATTTTATAAACTCCGTTTAATTAACGTATAACTCGTTTTTAACGTAACTTTTTCGTTATTAATCCGTTTAACAAGTTTCTTACCTTTTCGGAATCGTCGTGATTTGTATTATCTTATAAAAACATAAAATTCTCTGTTTGGAATTCGAAAACCTACTGACCCTATATGATCTTTTATATAATTTATTTATATAATATGTTTTATATACTTTTCAACCTCACAATTTACCACAAGTCTTTTATAACTATATATATTATATGTTATACATATAATAATGTCCATAAGTTCATATTTGTCCAAGATCATCAAGATCACAAGTTATTAACTTTACATGAAATCATAATATAACATATGGACATAAGAAAAGTTGTGTAAATTCATAAACATAAGTGATAATTCGTTTTAAATAGTTAAAAATCTTAAGTGGTGATATAGTTATATAATACATGTAAACATATAAATAATGATGAAAGTAAAGACTGAAGGTTTCTCTAGGGATAACCTTTATTTATGTTGTTAGATGATGTCTCAAAGTTTCTAATACCCTTGTTTAGATATAAAACCACTAGCTTTCCATTTTATAAACCCTAGTTTCACTTTTCTTGTATTAATACTTGAAAAAAGGTTAGCCAATTGCTTGGAAAATACCTTAGATATCCTTAGATGGATTGTGTATAAGTGTGTAGATGTGTATAGAAGTGTATGGGTTGTAGAAAAAATGCTATGGATTTGGTTTGGTGCTTGCTTGATGCCGTAGCATATAGAGAGGAAAAAGGGAGTATTGTTTTGATTTTTGCTAAGTGTTTTAATGGTATGACTTCTCTTACTAGATGCATGTGTATATAAAGGTGTAAAAACTTAGTCAAAGGGAACATGGTATGGTGTAGGGATGGTCTTGGTCTTAGTCCAAGTCAAAGAGACATGAAATGACTAGGTAAGGTGTAGTATTAATGAAGCATGGTGCACTTTGACCAAATGAAAGGGTTTCATTATTTTTCTTGTATAAATGGCTATATTTTCGGCAAAGGAGTGATATAAGTGATGATGTTTAGTAATTTTTATGTATTGGGTATAAATGTGGGTATTTGTTGAAGCGTAGAAAAGTTTTGGTGGTTCCGGGAGTGCCTAAACGCAATTTATCGCGAAACGTATACACTTTACGTATCCGATAAAAATAATTTTAAAAAGTTAATTATTACTTTCGTAAAATAATATATTGCTTGTTTGACGAAAACTTTAATTCGTTTGGTGTCCGTTTACGTTGGTTGTTGATTTTTAGTTCACGCGATTTAACTTAACACTTAAAATTAAAAGCGAACGCGTACGAGAAAAGAAAAAAATAAATAGTGAAAAATGACAAAATGAATGATGTCATAAAATGACCTGAAAATACGGAATGTTACAGTCTCCTCCGGTTAGAAGAGCCTTGTCCTCAAGGCTCAAGTTGCGACACTTGACGAAGGTACGGGTTTAGAGAAGCGATGCGGAAATTTCTTCCGGAATTGTGTTGATAAAGAGGTGTAGGTTTTAAAGTGACTATTCTTAGCATGACATGGTTTTTCCTTAATGCATAGGTAGTCAGTCTATGCACCAAATATACATAGGCGACTAGGCTATGTATATTTGAGGGCCAACGATGCAATGCTCATTTTCGTCAAAATAGTGTGGTGTATGAAATGTATCAAATAGTTTTATAATGAAATGAAATAGTCAATAAAGTGAACGTGAAGTAGCTCATAGGGTGACAACAAAATGGTTTGTAGGTTGACATCGAGATGGTTAGTAAAGCGATAGGTATCCATATATAATACCAGCATCAACGCTCAAGGGAGTAAATGAGAAATCAGGAAGTACGCGAAAATCGGAGTGGTCACTAGTTATATAACGGACCGATATAAGGTAAATAGTAAGACGTCATATGATAGACGTAAGAGGACGAAATCATAGTCTAGTATTAAATACTCATTATCCATGTAATAGTAGTAGGGATGCAAAAGAGAGCATATAAGTTACCTGGGAGCAAGCGCGTGCGGATATCGGATAAAACAAGGAGAGACTCTATATTTTGAAAAACATGGTCATAGTCTAGGTTTTAAAAACGACCTAGTTCTCTATGACTTCAGCTCTGATACCATCTGTAACACCCCCAAAAATCAGGACAACGCAGCGGAATGGTAACATTGGGGTGCTACTTCAGGGCACAAAACACAAGTCACGGAAAACGACCTTAAAATGGACGTTTTAAATAAAGTCATATTCTATTTAATAAAAGATCAGAGTTGCAACAGGTTTCATTTATAATGTATTAGAAAACATTGTCAAAACGTTTGTCAAATAGTACTCAAGTTATTAAGCCTTCAAAAATATATATATCCGCGCGACTCGAATGCTCCCAATGCTCCACTAGCAAAATAGTAACCTGAAAATACATGCTAAAACGTCAACAATAATGTTGGTGAATTCATAGGTTTAAGTAAAAAGCAGTATTGAAATAATTTAAGAAATATTTCAGAAGAAAAGTAGCGTTACAACATTTAAAAGTGTTATTTCCGAAATCCAAGTAGTGATTCAGTAAATCAAGAAGTATTTAAAAGTGGACCACAAGATCGAAGTAATGGTGGACTAAGTACATATTCCGAAGTCCAAAACAAGTAATGTAGACAAGAGAAACACATTCATCAAGTCTAAGTATATATTATTGCACTAAGCTCATGACACCGAAGCCTTAACTAGATTTTTGCCCCAATCAAAGTATAGGATGCTTGCCAACGACCTAAAAGTCATTTCAAAATCTCAATGTTAAATGCACCACGGTCAACTTGTGACCAATAATTCAAGGCGGGGATTGTCAATCCCGATAGATCTATCCACAACACTCCGCTCACTACAATAGCAATTGACCGGTTCATGAATATAGTGGGACTTAATTGGAAATAGTGGTAAACTTAGGCAATATATTCTGGCAGAATCTGGATAGCATAACCGTTTAAAAAAAACAAAACACTTGTGTCCGTAGTAAAACAAGGCATGTAATTCCAACCCCCCCGTAAAGTTTTTATAAAACAAGAGGGTAAAATGTGGGCTATGAACTCACAAAGTATGAAAAGTAATCACATTGTTAAGATAAACCGAGTATGTACAAGAGTTTGTAACAAGCATGTAACCCCCTCGCGGTTTATAAAGCAAGTTAATAAGAAAAAGCGAGGCTCTGAATCTCACCTAGAAGTGAAGTGATGAATAAAATCAAGAGTAAATGGCAAAAATGTGTAATCACGAAAATATCCCGAAAGCAACCTACTAAATCTTGGTCGTATTAAGTACCAAGTACTTTAATTAATAACATTGAATATACTCTTATAGTTGTTATATCGTACTATCGTGTCAGGCTATCATAATAAAAATGAGGTCATGACAATGACTATAACGAGGAGCTAGGAACTTTAAATCGTAAATCCGACAACCTGTCGATAACGCCATCCGAAAGGCCATCATTATGAAACTCCCTAGTAATATAGCACTTTGATAACCACTCAATATCTAATATAGCATAATCACCGACTAGTCGTTTTAGTAAAATAATATCTATAAAGTAAAAACGTTATAAATTATTACTTTCGTACAAATGCCCTAAATTTGGTCGTTTAACAGTCCGATGCTCGCGTTTCTTATGCCCACGTCTTCGTAGTAAGACGAGTGATCAAAATATAACATTTTCAAGTTTTTGATATTCTGCGATGAATAGTAAAATTACTGTTCACAACAGCTCGTTTGTCGTTTTAATTAGCGTAAAACTCGTAATCGCGATAACTTATCGTTTTTGCTCAGCTCCGTTTTTATCGATTCTTCAGAGCACGTTCTCGTAATTGAAAGTTTTATCATATTATGGATGTTTATAAAGTATAAGTTTTTGTGGTGAATAGTACTTTTTATAAAAATTGTTTTATAAATGTATTAACTATCTTAAACTTGTAAATGACGTATCTTCTTCGTTATTAATCGGTTTTTCGAGTTCTTTATGACCCATCGATCATGTGACATGTAGTATATTTAAAAATCATAAAACTAATATGTAAATGTTAAATTTCAAAACAGCCCCTAAGAATATTTATTCAAAATGTGTTTAAAACTGTTTATTATTGAATTAGTTTTAGTAGTTTTACTTTATAAAAACTAATAACCATATAGTACATATGGTACTTTATAATAAATTCAATATCATCCCTAGTCTTGTAAATTCATTGTACCATTTTAAACCTTTTTACTTTCATTATTTTTCACATTGAAGATTTAGAAACCTTTTAAAACCCTAATTTAACCTAAACATGTTTATACTAAATGCCACAGGTTAACATACTTTTATTTTTTAACTTTTCAAGAGTATATAAGGACCATAATGATAAAAGAATAAGTGTAAAAATTGATAACCTCAATAAAACCATTTTAAAACTACACATTTAAAAGTCATTAGTGGTGATTTAGCCGTAAATAACATATAACACATAAAATCACAACAATTAAAAGTATGAAGGATTTAGAAAGACCTTAGTGATGATGTATAGGATGTAAAATGAATGCTAAACCCATGTTTAGATTCAAAACCAACTTCAAGCTTATAAATCC
The DNA here is from genome assembly GCA_026074375.1 of Tanacetum coccineum. Taxonomy (NCBI): domain Eukaryota; kingdom Viridiplantae; phylum Streptophyta; class Magnoliopsida; order Asterales; family Asteraceae; genus Tanacetum; species Tanacetum coccineum. The sequence goes on from BQNB010114477.1 coordinate 8,375, forward strand.
CTAGTTAGTTTCCTCCACAACCCTAATCTTTTCTTTTTCTTTCTTATTACTTGTAAATGATGAACCAATGTTTACAAACACCTTAGAATACCTTAAGTATGTTGTGTATAGGGTTGTATATACTTAGAAAATCAAAGTATGGATCTTGTTTGAGGGCTTAAGTGTGCCGTGGGATATGGTGTATAAAAGAGAGGAAGAAAAATGAAATTTTGTATGTAAGGATTTAAGTAAATAATACTTATGCATGCATGGGTATTTATAGTCAAAATATCTCCCTAACTTAACCATGGTTACTTTCTAACCCCAGGTTAAGTTTAACATGACAAGTTGTAAAGTTGTAAGAATTTATTTCTTAAATATCTTTAAAATATCTAGATATTATTTAACTTGAAAAGTCTTGGTTAAATCTTGAAATTTTCGGCATATATATATATATATAAGATGTAATATTTGATTATTTTGAGTATTGGGTATAATCGTGGGTATTCGTTTAGGCGTAGTTAGGTTTTAGAACTTCCGGGTATGCCTAAACGCATTTTATCGTGAAACGTAAGCATTTATAAGTAGCCAAATAAAATATGATGAACAAAGTATTAAGTATCCCCTCATAAATAATCATATAACACTTGCTTTAGTAAACATTTAATTGTTTAATGCTCCGTTTACATTGTATGAATACATTTTCATCTACCGATTAGCCTAAACGATAAAATTAAAAGTGAACGCGTACGAGAAAAAAAAATAAATAGTTGAATATTAAATAGAGTTGTAAATGACCTGAAAATATGGAATGGTTAGCATTATAGTAGTATTATCATTGATGATTCTAATAATATGTATGTCATTTGTTTGTAGTTGTGCATTTTATCATAACACCTTACAACTATGACACCAACCCTCTTTTTTAAACAAAAAAGCTATACTAACTCTATGAGAATTGTTACTGCTACTGCTACGTATCGTCAAACAGAAAACCTACCAAAACAATACCCAATAAACTCAATTGCATTTCCCACCCCCCATTGTTGAAAATTCAAAAAGGGGCCAAGCTGAAAAATTGGGGCAAACTCGACTAAACGAACCAGGCCCAAACATAATAGACGCACATAATGTGCTAAAAAACAATGAGTTAATTACATGTTTGGTCCTTGTGGTTATGCCCAAAATGCATGTTTGGTCCTAAAAGGTCAAAAATTACACCAATGGTCCCTGTGGTTATCCCAATTGGTTTGAATACCCTTCTTGATCGATTCCCATCCAATAAGGCAGTTACCGACGGTCCGGGGGTAACTTTCGTCTATTTACATACAATTCGCCTAAATTTATATATACCTCGATTGACTCTTGACTATACTTCCATTTTAATTTACATCCATCGTTCGTCCATGATTCTTCAAACACACAACCCTAAACCCTCCAAACCCTCATCAGTTTCCCTCCCACGGCCTTCCATAGAGCTCAGTCTCACACATGCCAATCCTGAGTTGTTCTTACATCGAGTTGATCATGGTGAAAGCTTAGTTTGGATTTTGAATGTGCCTAAAGAAAGCTCAGAACACTGAGAGCTACATAATGGGTAAGAACATAGGGCAATTTTGTGTTTAACTTAAATTTTATTCTGCTTTAGAGAAGGTACAATTGTTGTTAATGTTACGTGGTTAAAAGTGGCAGGTGGTAACCCTAGAGTAAGTCACTCACATTTTGAAATCATCATGGGGTGCTTTACACTAATTACCAGCAAGGTCTTACGATGGTGGACCAATAGTATCATTAGTTGATGTTTGTTATATTGAAGTTCTGTTTTACATGACCTTAATGATAAGGTATTACACTGGGTTCAAGTGTTAGAACTTAATGTACTACCGACGCATTTTTTGAGACCAAGATTAGGCTTAGATTATGGTATGCATCTATTGAATGTTGATGCTGATGTGTTATAGATGACAAAGTATGTTAATGACATGATAACGCGTTAATTATACATGTTTTTGGCGGCGTTATTTATATATATTTTATCATTTCTCGTAAACTTTTGATACTTAATAGCATAAATTATGTGCAAGTTCACTTGAAGTCATCCCGAGCTCAAAAGGGGAAAAAAGTCCCAAGTGTTCAACACAAGTATTGAAATCAAATTAGAAAAGAAAAGAAAAAAAGCCATGGCTGAAAAAGACCAAAAGTAAGCGAAGTAAAGTACGTACCCGCACTAACCTTTTGTGCGCCGCACATTTCCTAAAATTCAAGAATTAAAGAAATAATTAAAATAATACCCGCATTTAATTCAACCAATACTCGGCCGCACAAATAACTAGTGCGCCGCACTTCCTTCAGAACTACAAAGATGAATTAAATGAAATTAAATACCTAACTCCTCCTCCTTCTCTCATCTACTCCCTACTCCCTCTCCTCTTTCCTAAATACTCCTCCTCCCTTTTTACTACCTCCTTCCGTACTAACTCCTCTCCTCTTACTCTCCTCGCATTACAAACAATACACCACCCTAAAGTCGCCGGTGCGCCGCACAATATTATGTGCATTCGCACTTTTTCTAAATTTTATATAAAAAATACATAAATTATTTAAAAAATAAATATTTTTAAAACAAAAAAAAAATGTGGTTTCCACGATGTGTGACCTTTCTTTTTGGAAGCGGCGGCAGTTTCTCCTCGTATGAAGGCAGTGGTGGCTGTCATCATTTCTTCCATGGTCTTTGAAACGTGTTCGTTGAGGCGCTTTGTCAATTCAGGGTTGTTAACCCCATGCATGAATCCGGAGATTCGCATGCACTCAGGATCCCCCTTCACACGTCTAGTTTCAACCTTGAATCGCTTCATGAAATCCTTGATGGTCTCTCCATCCCTCTGCTTGATATTGTGGATTTCCACTGGATCTTTGACGTACTTCTTTTGCTGCATAAAGTATGCTAAGAATGCCGCTTTGAGATCCTTGTATCCATCTATGCTTTCCGGAGGTAGCTCATCAAACCATACTCTCGCGGTCCCTATTAGGGTAGAATTGAACATGTGACACCACGTAGGCATTGCCCAGCGTTCCACCTGTGCTGCGGCTTGGAAAATTTTCCCGTGATCCTCTGGGTCTCCTGTTCCGTCATAGGTTTTCACGTTGTTAGGCATTCGTGTTTTCCGCGAACTTTTGAAATTACGGATTCGAGGCGTGAATGGATCCGCCTCTTCACATGACCAAGGCACTACCATGCCTTCTTCACTTGTAGGCTTGCGTCTTTTTTACTTTGACTTCCAGTGTCCTCCATCGCTGGTGCCGCTCTCCGACACGCGAGATAACGGGGATTCGCTTTCCCTTCCTCTTTTCATGCTACGGGAGCGGTCCTTGTCACGAGAGTGATATCTATGTCTGGCCCCTGTCCTGTAGGAGGAGCATGTATTACCATATGATTCTTCGATGCCGCGGAGGCGGTCTCTGCTTCGAGGACGATATGCTAGGAGAAGAGTCCCGTCTGTGAGGACGACCTCTACTGTGAGAACGATCCTTAGAGTTTGCCCTGTCCGGCCCGGACTTGGTTGTACTTGGCGAGTAAGTATCGCTAAGTCGGTCGAATGCGCTCTGCCTTCGATGACCTAGTCGGTCAAACACGTTTCCATCGTTGTATCTCAAGCTATCCCGCATCTTGGGCCTCTCTGAAGGGTTACGGTACCTTGCGGGCAAGGTCCCAGCACTTGAGTTTCGAGAGCCCTCTCTCACTCTTCGACTTTTCTTGGAATTTTCTTCGAAGTCCAGCCTAGCATGGACTTCTTTTCGCTTGTCACGGCGAATGTTATCCATAATGACCGGCAAGATGTCCTCGTAATGCTGCTCACAGAAGTCTAGGATGTTAACCTTGAGTGCGGCATCCGCTTCCTTCGGCGTCTTTTCTTTGTTTGCCGCTTTCGTGACAGTGGTCACAATGGGGTTGTGTTAGCCATTGCACTCATTTTTCTGAGAGTAATTCCTAGTGTTGGGTCCCACGGATGGAGTCAACTTGTTGATACAGAAGTTAGGTCGGGTCTTGTTTAGTCCGAATATGCAACTATTCCGGGTATGTAGCACCTTGTTCTTGTATCAAGTGAACTTGTTTGAAGAACCATGCACAAGGAATGAAACACCGTTAACCTTATCGTGGGAGAGGATCCCACGATTAGACTCCGGCGTGAGAGTAAATATATAACTTTGGGAAGTAATTAAATGTAATTAGGACATTTTTCTTAAGATACCTGTATTGATGACAATTACGTTCCTTTTATAGGCTAAATAACCCTTAGGGTTTTCATATCTTTCGGCCCAAGACACGGCCGATATAGTAGGGATTCGGAATTATCCTAACATGTTTAAATAAGTAGAGCATATCTCTTATTTAATTAGGTTATCCCTTCCTAAAGATAGCTCGTGAAGATACCGCGGCCACGGACCACGTGCTGGCAGCCGCGACCCGTAGGTCCAAGTGGCCGTGACAGCTACGTGTGGGCCGAAGGTCCATCGTTAACTAACAAGCCCGTAATAGTATAAGTGGGCCGGGCTGGTCCATACTATACGTCATCAGATCTCACAAAAGGGTAGAGTGGTAACATCTTTACACATCTCAATAAGTTGAATGGTCCAAACTATGTACGTTCTTATAGCGGTCGAAAACGGTTTCGAGATCAACATGACAAAGTTGCATATATACGAGTTAAAAAGGTTTTCTTTCTCCGAATAGGCGAATAATATGAGCATGAAAATCTCATTTGTTCACTTGTTTATGTGATAAATACTTGGTTTTGTTTTGTGCTGAATCAAGTTTGGTTTGGGTTGAAGGGTTAAACTAACTTTTTCAAGTTATACAAGACATGTTTAAGTCATTGTATCAGATGCCGAGATGTGTCTGCTTTGTTTATGTATAATTCAAATATGACTCAATTTAAGTAAGTCATTGTATTGGATGTCGGGATGTGTCGGACTGCTTTGTTTGTGTATAATTCAAATATGACTCAATTTAAGTAAATCAGTTATTATACTTATTTAACTCACATTGACATGTTTTACCGTCTCTGATTTTAACACGATATTAAACATTTAAACACTTGGCTTTTTTGGTCTAGTGGTAAGTGAGTTCCTAACTAACCAAAAAGTTGTGGGTTCAAGCCTCATTAAAGGCATGTGTGAAATATATATTTGTGAGATAGAAAAATTGTCGTTAAAAAATTTTTAAAACTATGCATTGGCACAACTATAAAGAGATTGGAGGGGCTTGCGGCCCTCCCACAATCTTGGCTCATAGTGTATCTTTATATGATAAAAATACATATATTACATGTTGGCCCTTTTATATTAAAAGAATAACATTTTTGGCTCTCTCACAAAATGTCACCAAGCTCTATTAGGCTGGACGGTATGATATGCAACTCACCACGTGTGACTTGTTATCCCACCTAGGTAAGTCACCGAGCAAACACCCCACTAGCAAGGTGAGTTATGGCCAATTTGTTCGGGCTTGTGGTGACATACTCACATAGTGTGAGTTTGAATTTTGTGGGCCTCCCTTGAATATATAACCGTTCGTATATAAAAAAAAACTTTTTTTAAACTCTACTTTTTACCTATAAATACCCACTACTTCACTCATTTTTAAACAGCCAACATGGTAACGCGAGGAAGAAAGATGGCTTTTGGTGTGAGGTTCTGGCGTACATAGAATGATTGAACCTAATAACCTGATAGGTCCTGGTGGAGCAAAGTTAAAACCTTGAAGAAGCCTTCTATTAAAAAACCTGCTTCCAATATTTAAAAGAACTCAAATCAACTAACCTTGCTTGTTTGAACATCGAACACCAAGAATCCAATATATTGGAGACCTTCGTGAGATCCAAAATCATTATTGCTCCAAATTAGGGTTCGTGTAAAACCCTAGTTAACCTTCTTCTTTAGATACAGTCAAAATTATGAGCTCAAAAATCCTTTTCTGGCTTTGTGCTTAATATAGGGTTTGGGAGAAACCCTAACACTATCGAATATAACCTGAATACCAAAAGTAGAAACTTGTACCTTCTTTTCTTCAAAACACGACATCAAAAACAACCTTGTGATCCTAGATATCGAGAGCCACCAGGCTCTGATACCAATTGTGAAAACCTAAAGATCGTTTATAGCTCGAGGTTGTTTAGACCTCATCTAGGATCATGATAACAAAGATAATAACATATATGCATAGCAGAATTAAACATAAGAACAATGTTATCATCAACAAGGTTTTTCTTCATTATCATTCACTCCAAGCCCCAATTCTACTTTGATCAATAGTAGAACAGTTACATCAATAAACTATAACAGGAATCATAAGATCCTTGAGGCTACACCACACAAACTAGACGTCTACATCTTCCTGGATATACACACACACATTTTTCTTTTGTGTACTCACACACACTTTTCTAGATCATAAAACTATGTGTCTATGATCTCTTTATATAGAGAGATCATGACTTACAAAGGAAGTTAACATAAAGATATAAACAAGTAAATCTTTTAAACATTAAGAAATATCTTCTGTTATCTTTATCTTCTTAAGGAGATCTTCTAGAATCTTTATCTTTTGATATCTTTGACCAAATCTTTCATAATTCTCCAATAGCTTGTAGAATTCCAATCTGCTAGATTTAGTCCTTATGTTTCATTTTTTTATTTATTTTGTTAATCAAATCTAGAATCTTAGCAATTTCTTCCCTTATTGATGTTGTACAAAAACAAACAAAGTGTGTACGAATTCAGCATAAAGCCAAAAGCATCCCTGAGTTGAGATGTTATCATCTCCCTGAATAAAAAAAAAACTTCTCCTTAGTAGATTTCCTTTTAACATGTCATGTCACAACAACATAATAAGATGAAAATCTTTAATTTGTAATCTTCATTCCACTTTTTGTCATAATATAATTGGGGACATTTTGAATATAAGCAACTTTGATCTCTTGACCACTACAAACTATTATCACACTTATAATCCAAGACTTCTAACTCTCAAATTACATAGATTAAGCACAATAGAAACTGAACTGAGTAGTTAGATAACTCACACTAGCATAGTGGTTAATATATGACTAGAAATAGAAAAACCTTTCACCTTAATGATGCATTGTAAATGGTTAAACATATTAACAATCCCTGAGACCCCATATGTTAACCATTTCTTAAATATTCAATTGTGTAGGCGCTATTGTATGAAAATGATTATGATAAAGAATAAACTTAGTAAACCACTTTGTACTTAAGTAGAATACCCAAACTTATGTCTTATGTTTGTACTATCCAACGTGGATCCAAATTTATACATAAATCTGTGAAATATAAGTAGATCGCAACATCTTGACAAAATCCTTCAACTTCTCATGATGATACATACAAAGTTGATAGCAAATGTGTAGCATTGAGCACCATATGTTAGATTCACACAACCTTTGCTAGATTTGTCAAGTCTTCTTCAATCGTTTCTAAAGCACGTACAAGTTATCTCATAAGTGTAACTCCCAACTTTAAGATATGATAAGAAAACGAAACCTGTGAAACTCCATTCAACTTTCAATTAAGTAATAAAACACCCTTCTTTGTAACCATATTAATCCAATATATGAGCCTTTTAAACATTTAAAGTAAATCTGTATCTGGTAGCTTCCCCTTTAAACAATCTGTTGTAAACAATAGTAGAAAATACATCTTCTCTTTGCTGTATTTAACTTTCGTGCAACTAAACCTTGGTTTAAGTCCAACAGTAGTAACTGCTAACCCTAGCAGTATTAACTTCCTTTTGTGTGTGTTGTCCGAGATCCTCTATCCATGTATTGTCTGATATCTGTCAAAGATGGTAGTACAAACTCATAGCCAGCAGTACTAACATACAACTAACAGTATTAACTGCTAACTCTAGCAGTACAAAACTATTTTCGAGCAGCTAGTATTAATGTATATTGTTTCATAGGCAGTATTAACCAAATAGTAAAGGCAATAATAACTCATATTTTCTAAGCTCTAGTATTAATACAGGAACCCATGGCAGCAGAAACATAATTCTTGATGTAACCAGCAGTATGAATCATTCTTAACAACAATCGCATAGTCATTTAAACCCAACCGAAAACACACAATAATCATAGTAGTCTTTTTGAAGTATAAAAAAGTCGGCACCTTTTTAGCCACTTTAGCGGACCTCTTTTTTCTGTCACTAAACTTGTATCGTTCATGACCAGTTGTTGTTGTTTATCCTAAGCAAACTACAACAACCTGCTGCTTTTTCAGTGACGTGCTTCCCCTCAAACAATGTAAACCATGCCACACATCATAATCGATCAGTCTCACCATGATAGCAGCGGCAAAAGAAAACCAAAAAGAATGTAAACCCTTCATCGATTTTGACAGTTTACCGAAAAAGAAGACCTAATTTGATGCACAAAAACCCTTAAATAATAACAATCATTTATAATCATTTTGCATACCCATAACAGGTAGAGAGGATGATTATAAACATTGTTATAGCAATTTATCTTCAAAACCCTTGAAAACTTTTACCACAAAATGATTTCTTGAGAATTAGGGTTTTAGAGTTTCTTCAAAGACCTTGTAGATCCTAGATCAAGAGCCCCGTGGCTCTGATACCACCTGATAGAACCTAATAACCTGATAGGTTCTTGGATCGTTTATAGCTCGAGGTTGTTTAGACCTCATCTAGGATCATGATAACAAAGATAATAACATATATGCACAGCGGAATTAAACATAAGAACAATGTTATCATCAACAAGGTTTTTATTCATTATCATTCACTCTAAGCCCCAATTCTACTTTGATCAATACGTCTCTGATTTTAACACGATATTAAACATTTAAACACTTGGCTTTTTTGGTCTAGTGGTAAGTGAGTTCCTAACTAACCAAAAAGTTGTGGGTTCAAGCCTCATTAAAGGCATGTGTGAAATATATATTTGTGAGATAGAAAAATTGTCGTTAAAAAATTTTTAAAACTATGCATTGGCACAACTATAAAGAGATTGGAGGGGCTTGCGGCCCTCCCACAATCTTGGCTCATAGTGTATCTTTATATGATAAAAATACATATATTACATGTTGGCCCTTTTATATTAGAAGAATAACATTTTTGATAGATGTAACACTATATGAGTATGTCACCACAAGCCCTTAAATACTCACCACTTCACCCATTTTTAAACAGTCAGCATGGTAACGCGAGGAAGAAATATGGCTTTTGGTGTGAGGTTCTGGCGTATATAGAGAGCAAAACAAAACAGGAAGGTCGTCGGACGTACGATATGGTGGTGAGAAAATGGAAGTCGGTGTGCCCGGCTGTGGTTCGGTTTTGTGGGGTATACGGTAGCGTCATGCGAATGGCGCAGGAGAGTGGAGCCGGAGATGAAGATTACGTTCAAAAGGTAATGATTCACTATGAACATGAAATCGGAGTCCCCTTTAGATATCGTCATTGTTGGGATGTTTTAAAAGATAGTCTGAAATTTCAAGAAATAGCATTTCCAAATTTCAACCAAGGGTCTGAGGGAAGTAGCAAGAGGCACAAGTCATCTGGTTCTAGTTCGTTCAACACAGAGTCTGGGGACGCTAGTATTAATCTGAATACTACTGTTGCCGATGAAGATGAGGTGCAGGAAATTCGACGACCAGGTAGCATGGACAAAACGAGAGCTGTTGCGAAAAATAAAGGGTCCAAAGCGTTGGGATTGTCAACTATGAATGACGATGCATTGACTTGGTTGATGGTAAACGAGATGACAGCTGCTGAGATTGAACAACGCGATGCATTTATGGAGCTCAAAAGGATGGAGGTCGAATGTCGTGAACGAGAGATTGCAGCTACGAAGTATCGAGCACAACAAGAAGACATAAAGTTATATCGCTCGCCATACGATCACTTGACCGGGGAGCAGCGATTGGCAATGGATGAAATAAGGGCAAAGATCAAGGCGAAGTATAATTTGCAGTATTAGTTTACGTTTAAGTTTTAATTTATCTATGTATCGTATCATTTTAATTTATCTATGTATCGTTTAAGTTTTTAATCTATGAATAAAAGTTTTTTAATTTAGTTAACGTTTTTATTAATTTCGCGCGTTTACGTTTACGTAAAAAAAATTAGTTTATGAATAAAAGTATTTAAATAAAAAAAGATGAGTAAGGTGAGTTTTAGTTGTAAAGTGAGTTCTTATTACGGTTGAAAGGTGAGTTGTAAGGTGAGTTTTATTTAGAGAGAGAAAGCTGATGTGGCGCTGACGTGTCAGGTGAGTTTGCTCACCTTATACCATCCAACCTTAGAGTGCTCGGTGAGCTATGTTATTCGCACGCCAAAAACAAATTTCGGTACCAATGGCGCCGCCATAGGGTACTGGTGAACACGTCATCCGTACCCTCGAAGGGCAACTCACACACGTTTTTCTTAAAAAAAACATAATTTTGAATTTGGAAGAGCGTGTATTAACGGATAGTTTTAAAAAAACTTATTTTTTACTTATAAATACCCACTTTTATGTACCAATTTTCATATAATCTACTCAAATCACTAACTAACTACACTTTCACATACATTTCACATATCTCTTTTATATTTCATGCCATATCCGCTTCCAGGGATCCATTTAACGATGATATGAGGGCTGAACAATTGTATCGTTTATACGAATTGAATGAACAATATTTATCATATGTTCACGACGAAGACGAAAAAAGTAGTTCACATACTTGGACGCACATACCCCGTGACTATGAAGGCGCATTACAACGACTCTTGGACGACTATTTCAGTGACAATCCAAAATACCCTAAAGCAAATATCAGGTGACGCTTTCGAATGAGCCGAAAACTGTTCTTGAAAATAGTTAAAGGTATAATTAACTATAACATTGAGCCTATTCCCGAGCATTTTTGATTTTTTAAACATTGAACAAATGTCGTTGGTGGAATGAGTATTCATCCTATTATGAAATGCACGTCCGTTATACGCCACTTGGCGTACGGATATGCACCCAATGTTTTAGATGAGTATATAAAAATAGGTGAACGTTGTAGTCGTGATAGTTTAGACAACTTTACGAAATGTATTTAGGATTTATACTCGGAAAAGTATTTAAGAAAACCCTCCCCCAATGATATTGCGAAGATATATGAAAAACATGAAAACTATCATAGGTTCCTGGGTATGCTTGGTAGTATAGATTGTATGCATTGGGAATAGAGGAATTGTCTGAATGCTTACAAAGCTTAATTCAAACGGGGGGATCACAAATATCCGACAATAATGATTGAAGCGGTTGCTTCACAATATTTGTGGATTTGACGTGCATTTTTGGGTTATGAGGTGCCAATAATGACCTTAATGTTCTATATCGTTCGAATTTGTTTGACGACGTTCTTGACGATGTCGCTCCTGAGTGCCCGTTTACGGTGAATGGTCATACATACAACCGAGGATCTTACCTAGCAGACGGTATTTATCCCACTTGGTCTGCTTTTGTCAAAAGTTATCCGTCGACCAAAGCCAACCTGGTTTAAACTTTAAACGGGTTCAAGAAAGTGCAAGAAAAGATATCAAACGGGCTTTTGGTGTCCTTTAGGGTCGTTGGGGGATTATTGCACAACCAACACGTTCTAGTTTTGCATGTAAATTACGTAGGAGTATATATTGTTGCATCATATTGCATAACATGAGCCTAAAAGATCAAAAATTCAAAATCTGTGACTACAACGATATATTATTAGTCTCGTAGCCAATTTACAGCGTACATGGGTCGAACGATGTGATGTGCACAAAAAGAACCGAAGAGAACTACAGGACAAAAACGTGCATACCAGTCTTCGACATGATCTTGTGGATCATCTTTGGCAACGAAATCTACAACAACACCACCAAATGTAGTTTCCTTATGTATTGTAATTTTTTTTCTTCTCGTAACGTCGTTTTTAATTTTAACGTATTGTAATTTTGTTTTCCCCGTAATGTCGTTTTTAATTTTAATGTATTGTAATTTTTAATCTTTTTTAAATAGAATGTGTTTGTTTTAAATTTAAATGTTAAAAAAATAACGAATAACATGTTATTAATAGATGTTTTAGTTATTGGTATGTAATTAAGAGATGTTGAGAAGACAAACGAATAAAATGTTATTCGCCCCCTCCTTACCTAAGCAAATACGATTCAAATACTAATTAAAGTCAACAACAACCCATATACTTTAGTGTCATGTATAGTTTAGCATCATCATGCATTACATAGCTTTCGATTAGACTTAGCTTAGCGTTATTGTAATGCTTTCTACACCAAAAATGGCTGTGAGATCAACTGACGTAAAATATGTAACGCTCTTTTTTTAGGAAATGAAAAGAACAATTTTTGTTACACATAAGTTTTATTTTTATTTTTTTACCTCGATTTCCGACTTGATATTGCGAGCAGACTAATTTCGGGATGACTATCTTTTTTAATAGCTCAAAGTCGGTGCAGGTGAACCTCCATAAACATAAAGAGATTAATTTTCTTCTCGTTGGATTCGAATATTTGACACATAAATTTCTTTATAATTAGTTTGTCTAACAAGTGTCATGAAAGACCGAAGGTATTGGTTAAGCCAAATAAAAGATAAAGTTTAAGTTTATTATATTGAAAATCACTT
>BQNB010114478.1:0-12283 GCA_026074375.1 Tanacetum coccineum
ATTTTTGCAAACTTAAAAATATAAAATATAATATTTTTATATAAATTATAAAAATATATATTAATATATAAAAATATATATTAATATTATAAAACTCGATTTTATTAAAACCCGATACATTTATCTCTATTAATCAACGATCGACGCATTATAAAACAATTACGTTATATATCTAACGTAATTTATCATCGACTAGCTTTTGAAGAAACTTAAAATCTTAACGTATCATGTTACTAGGGAATTTCATGTGAGGAGTTTCATTTGGGTATACGTTTTGACGAGTTTGCTGGATTTACGATTTAAAGTGTCTTGGCTCCTCAAACGTTTACTACATGACCTCTGAATTATGATGGCCCGAACAGTGATACAATATTTCCATAAATTAATAAATCAAAGTAATACGTTAAACTTTATGAAGTTTTGAAACATAAACCATCACACTAAGACTTGACATATTACCCCAGGTTGGGTGACGTAGCTGTTACTTTCACTTGATATACTTTTTCCATCAATCAAATTTCCCCAGTTAAGGTGAGTTCATAGCCTCGCATTTTAAATCTTTTAATGTTTTCATAAACCCGCGAGGGGGATACATGCTATAAACCATGAGTATTTTTCCAACTGCATGATATCCTGATATATTATTGCCTAAGTCCTTACTTTTACCATTAAGACCCCACTATTATGAACCGTTAATTACTTTTCAGAGTAAGCGTGAATGCTGTGAATAGATCTATTTGGGAATGAGCTTCCCCGTTGGTGTACCTATACTTTTTGGTAACCAAACGCACATCATTTGAATCACTATGCGGTGTTTGGCAAAGGCACCCATTGGGGAAACTTCTTGTAATTATTGATTATCTCAAGGTCTCGGTGTCATGAGCTTAGGGCAATAATACTGTTTTCTATAATAATTGTACTCATTACAATTATTACACTTATGGGTGTATAACAACGTAACCCAATGTTATGATGACTTGTATTCAAACTGTTTAACCTAAACCTATGAATTTCACTCAACCTTTATGTTGACTTTTTAGTATGTTTATCTTAGGTAACTAAGCATCTTATGGCACAGAGTGGCACGAACTTAAAGATGGCTAAACTATTATCATTCAAACTTTATGTTTTCATGTAGATTTTGGGACCTCTGTTTGTAAAACTCTGATGAAATAATGAATGATAACTTATCTTTTAAAAATGTCTCTTTTGAGTCGTTTTCTATGATTATGACTGTTGTACTATGAAATAATACCCTAGATTAGCTTATGCTGCTATATGTCAAAAATAAGGGTGTTATAAGATGACTTAGTATTAGATAATGAATATGATAAACTGTGCAAAACGAGTTTAAAGATAATTATTAAAAACAAAAGATTAAAAGCCACTAGAAATAGTTTAGAAAAGGAAATTAGTATTCTAAAAGAAAAGGTGTCTACAATCGAGAAAAACAAGGGAGTTGATCTCGAGTGTGTAAATGTCATATGCTTAAAGTTGAAAATGAAAAGCTTAAAGAGGATGCTCTTAAACTAACCAAGTTTAAAAAGAGCACACATTGCTTAAATGAAATGTTAAATAATATCTAGGACCGCCGGGACCTCCCTCAGTGACCGTTTGGTTGTCTTGCCTATAAATGTTGCTCCTTTCCCTGCAGAAAAACACACCTCTAAGCACCAAATTTTTAGATAACTTTCTCTATCTAAAATCTTCTTTCTCTCTCTAAATCTCTTGATCACTAACATTCTTAGATCGTGATTCAAGTGATCTTATCTCTTCTTCTCATCTCTTCTTTCTCATTCAAGTGCAAGAGAAGAACATTCATATTTGCCAAGAAACGAATTGTTATTTAGTGATCTCTCCTATTTTCTTCTATGTACCAAATCTCTTTTGTAATTATCTTATGTATTTGTGTGATTCAGATTGTGTGTAAATCTGATAGTGTAGATCAAGTGATTGTGTATTGATTGTGAAGTGGTAGATTTGTTCTAGCTAAGATCAGGACTCGACATTTAGCTAGTGTCGGGAAACAACATAAGCGACGTGTAAACGGTTTTCTTCGCCTAAAGGGAGCTTGTTGACATATTGAAATATCAAGTAGGATACTCGGGGAGTAGAGTAGGGCGAAGAGGTGCTTCATAGCCAAACCACTAAAAAATCTTGGCGTCTTGGTTTGATTGTTCCTTTCCTTATCCCTTCATATTATTGTTATTGTTATTTAGCTTTAGTTTAGATTGTTATATTGTTTGTTCATATTGTGAATTAGTTAAATATACAACTCAAATCTAAATATTTTGAAAGCAAACTTTTAAAATGCAAATGAACTTGTAAACTATTCAACCCCCCTTCTAGTTTCCACAACTAAAAATGCCACATTTTCATGATGATCCACTTCATGAATCTCTTTATGAAGATTCAACTTCTCAAGGATCATCATCTAATGTGAGACAAATCCACACTCTATTCGAATCACTTGGTAGATGGACTTAGGATCATCCTATAGTGAATGTAATCGGAGATCCTTCTCATTCTGTCTCCACCAGAAAGAAACTACAGACTGATGCCATGTGGTGTTATTTTGATGCCTTCCTAACTTCGGTCGAACCAAAGAACTTCAAACAAGCAATGACTGAATCATCATGTATCGATGCAATGCAAGAAGAAATTAATGAAATTAAAAGGTTACAAGTTTGGAAATTAGTGCAGTGTCCAAATAAAGTTATGTTGATCAAACTAAAATGGATTTATAAGGTCAAGACAGATGAATTTGGTGGGGTACTAAAGAATAAGGCTATATTAGTTGCTTAAGGATTCAGGCAAGAGGAGGGAATCGATTTTGAGGAATCATTTGCACCGGTTGCAAGAATAGAGGCCATCTGTATCTTCGTAGCAAATGCAGCCAACAAGAATATGATGATTTTCCAAATGGATGTCAAAACGGCTTTCTTAAATGGCGAGCTCAAAGAAGAGGTCTACGTTTCTCAACCAGAAGGATTTGTGGATCAGGACAGCCAATCGCATGTGTATAAGCTTAAAAAGGCCCTGTACGGTCTCAAACAAGCACCACGTGCATGGTACGACATGCTGTCAAGTTTCCTCATTTCACAACACTTCTCCAAAGGTGCAGTTGATTTGACGCTCTTCATATGGAAAGCAAGAAATGACTTATTACTGGTACAAATTTATGTTGAAAATATAATATTTGCATCCACTAATATTGCTTTGTATAATGAGTTTGCTAATCTGACGACAACTAAGTTCAAGATGTCGATGATGGGGCAGATGTCATTCTTTTTAGGATTACAAATTTCCCAGAGTCCTAGAGGCATCTTTTTAAACCAATAAAAATATGCTTATGAAATTATTTAAAAATATGGTTTGCTAACTAGTGATTCTCTAGACACACCTATGGTGGTAACACCAACACCAACAACCGCTACAATAATCACCAACCATAACAGAACAGAAGACAGGAAACCTTTAGGTCTTATGCTGTCACTCTAACTGAAAATAATGGGTATATTGGAAACTGTCCCTTGTGTAAGAAATACACTTTGCATCATACAGGACCTTGCACTGTTAAGTGTAATACTTGTAACAACGTGGTCTATTGACCATGAACTGCAGAAAACAAAGGGCCGCCACTAGAAGTAATCTGCTACTAGTGACAGTTACTTGTCATGCCTGTGGAGAGAAAGGGCATTATGCAAATCAATGACGAAAAGATTCCACCAACAACAATGCCAGCGGAAGAGACCTACATGTTAAGGGATAAGAATGCTCACCAAGACCCGTTCGTAGTCACGGTATGTTCATTCTAAATAACATCTTGCTAGGCAGTATTATTTATTTGGAGCCAGATAAATGCTTTTGTATGACATATCTCTTGCCTCTATGCTAAATATTCCACACATTACAATAGGTACCTTTTACAATATCGAAATGGCTGACGGAAACCTAGTAAGCACAAATACCGTTATTCAGGGTGCAACTCTGATTTGTTTAAACCCAACCTTTCGAAAATTTCGATCTTAGCCGATTCAAACTTGATAGTTTCGACATCGTCATTGGTATGGATTGGCTATCCAAGTATCATGCTAGAATTATTTGTGACGAGAAAGTCATCCACATCCTAATCAACGGTGAAACTTTGATCATTCGAGGTGACCAAAGTAAAACCCGACTAAATCTCATATCCTGTATAAAAACCAAAAGATATATATATCCCAAGGTTGTCAAGTTTTCGTAATCCAAGTAATGGAAAAGAAGTCAGACGAGAAAAGACTAGAAGATATCCCAGTAGTCAGAGAATTTCCAAAAGTTTTTCTTGAAGATCTACCTGGCCTTCCTCCCGTTCGCCAAGTAGAATTCCAAATCGATCTAATTCCAGGAGCGGCACCTGTAGCCCGATCACCTTATAGATTAGCTCCTTCAGAAATGCAGGAACTATCTAACCAACTTTAAGAGTTAGCAGACCGAGGTTTTATCCGACCAAGTACTTCACCCCGAGGAGCTCCTGTCTTATTTGTTAAAAAGAAAGACGGATCTTTCAGGATGTGTATCGATTACCGGGAGTTGAATAAACTTACCGTAAAGAATCGTTACCTATTACCCAGGATTGATGACTTATTTGACCAACTTCAAGGTTCGAGAAGATTGACTTAAGATCAGGCTATCATCAACTGAGAGTCAGGGATGAAGATATTCCCAAGACTGCTTTCAGAACAAGATACAGACACTATGAATTTCAAGTAATGCCATTTGGTTTAACTAACGCGCCTGTTGTATTCATGGATCTCATGAATCGTGTGTGTAAACCATACTTGGATAAATTTGTGATAGTGTTTATCGATGATATTCTCATCAAGTCTCCTAACAAAGAAGAGCACGCAAATCATCTGAGAATAATCCTAGAATTACTCAAGAAAGAGAAGTTGTATGCCAAGTTCTCCAAGTGTGATTTCTGGATTCGTATCGTGCAATTTCTTGGACACTTAATTGATAGTCAAGGACTTCATGTTGACCCCGCCAAGATTGAAGCAGTTAACAATTGGACATCTCCTACTACACCCACAAAAATACGTTAATTCTTAGGACTCGCCGGTTATTATCAAAGATTTATCAAAGATTTCTCAAAGATTGCAAAGTCTTTGACTGAATTAAGCCAGAAAAACAAAAAGTATATCTAGGGCGAAGACCAAGAAACAGCTTTTCAACTGCTTAAACAGAAGCTATGTGAAGCTCCAATCTTAGCATTACCAGAAGGAAATGATGATTTTGTTGTTTACTGTGATGCATCCCATCAAGGTCTGGGAGCGGTGTTAATGCAAAGAGAGAAAGTTATTGCATATGCATCCCGACAACTCAAACCTCATGAAGAAAACTATACCACTCATGATCTCGAATTAGGAGCAGTAGTGTTCGCTCTTAAAATTTGGAGACACTATCTATATGGCACCAAATGTACTGTGTTCACTAATCATAAAAGTCTTCAGCATATCCTTGATCAAAAAGAGTTGAACATGAGACAACGTCGTTGGCTAGAATTGCTTGCAGATTACGATTGTGAAATTCGCTATCATCCTGGAAAGGAAAATGTTGTAGCAGATGCCTTAAGCCGGAAGGAACGAATCAAACCACTCCGAGTTAGATCATTAGTTATGACCATTCATCCAAACTTACCCTCACAAATTCTCAAAGCTCAAACTGAAGCACTCAAAGAAGAAAACATCAAGGCTGAAAACTTACGAGGAATGGACAAATCATTTGAAATACGTCCTGATGGAACCCGATGTATCAAGAATCGAAGTTGGTTACCACTCTTTGGTAATCTAAGAGACTTGATCATGCATGAGTCCCATAAATCGAAGTATTCCATTCACCCAGGTTCTGACAAGATGTATCAGGATCTAAAGAAACTCTATTGGTGGCCTAATATGAAGGCAATCATCGCTGAGTATGTTGGCAAATGTTTAACATGCTTTAGAGTTAAAGCAGAATGTCAGAAGCCATCCGGCTTACTGGTACAACCGAAGATTCCTATGTGGAAGTGGGAGAGAATAACAATGGATTTCATCACAAAACTACCCAAAACCTCAAACGGACATGACACAATCTGGGTCATTATCGATCGCCTCACCAAATCCGCACATTTCATCCCTACCCGAGAGACAGATATTATGGGAACCCTTAAAAGATTGTACATAAAGGAAATAGTCTCCCGGAATGGAGTGCCAATATCTATCATCTCGGATCGTGACAGTCATTTCACGTCCAGATTCTGGCAATTATTACAAAGTGCTTTAGGTACTCAATTAGACATGAGTACGGCATATCATCCCGAAACTGATAGGCAAAGTGAAAGAACCATCCAAACACTTGAAGACATGCTTCGAGCCTGTGTTATAGATTTTGGAAAAGGATGGGAAAAACACTTACCATTAGTAGAATTTTATTTACTATACAGTTACCATGCCAGTATTATAGGCTCAGCACCATTGGAGGCAACTTTTTTGTTGAAAGTGCAGACACCTGTTTGCTGGGCCGATATCATTCGAAGTTGGAGATGTTCAACTACGGGCCAAGTAATTATCCATGAAAACCCACTGAAAGTAGTGAAAAATTCGAAAAACGCTTGCTCAAGCGGCAAGGAGACCGATCAGAGAAGTTATGCCAATGTAAGACGAAAGCCTTTAGAATTTCAAGTTGGAGATCATGTTATGTTAAAAGTAGTCACCTGTACAGGTGTCTCCGATCTCAGAAAATGAGGGGAATGCTTAATCCTCGGTTACATTGAACTCTTTCAAATTCCTTAAACGGATTGGGCCAGTTGGCATAAATTAAACGTAGATTCCCATGAACGAGTAGTAATATCCTCATAGTAACTTTCCACGTTTCTAATCTAAGATAGGGCTTATCTGTTGAATCCCTTGTAGACTCTAATAAAAGAGCTTCGACTCGATGACAAACTCAATTTTGTGAAGAACCGTGTGATCATGGATCGAGAAGTCAAGCTATGAAACAAGTGCTATTCCTATAGGTCAAAGTAAGAGGAAATGTAAAATAGGACCATAAATTGACATGGGAACATGATGTTTCAATTCGTGCCAAGTAATCCTCATACTGTTTTCAAACATCACTCCGGCATCTAACTAAATCTCGGGACGAGATTTATTTTTAGGGAGCGGAGACTATAAAAAACCCGTATATTTTCATTAATGGTAATATATCACATTTATTAAATTAGATGCACTGTAATATCCACATATTTATATATTTATATAACCTTTTTACAAGGAAAATTTTGCTTTATCTTCATTATGCACGTATCTTTGCATCTTCTCTTAAAGTAAACGAGCTCACGCAACCCCTAGCTTCCAATTCTTTATATGTTCATATCATGTAAAACATCCTAATATGTTAGTCTATTATCTTAATATAATTTTTACCAAGTACATTATCAATTTAACGTAACTTTTCAAAAAAAAAATAAATAAAAAAAAAACGGGGGTTATTTCAAAACAAGCATTAAACATTAACGTTTATATCATAACCCTTAATTATATTGTAATGTACTTACATATAAATGAATGTGAATGCCTTCAAACCATGTGTATAAGAAGTTACAATGCACAAACATTTTGGTTTATCTTTTCCCTCCTAAATCAAGTTACACTTTCTAAAGCACAATGTACATACTATTCATGCCATCCTAAAATCTATATTAGGTCATTTTAAGAATACTAAATCGTGTTAAACTTTACCACCACTTTAGATAAGGTACCAGCACTTAATTGGCATGGTCTCCTTACCTAAACCTAAACCACTAAGTCATCCTAAAATCCCTAAGCTAAACCTAAACCCTAATTTCATTTTAATCCTAAAACTAAACCTTATACTTTATCTTAAACACTTAACCTGATCTTAAACCATAATCCTAACATTAATCCTGAATCCTAAACCATAAACTACCTATAAACATTAAACCTAACTCCCCCGATCTAATAAACCTTAATACACCTAACTCGTGTACCCATATTAATACCTGGCACCCCTTTTTATTTCATTTTGACCCATTTTCAACCCAACCAAGCACCCTAGCACCTCTATGACATCCACACCTTATCTCCAAGCAGCCACCCAAAGTACCTTACATGCACCTCACCATCACCTCCCTTTGGCCTACAAGGCTTCTAGTCACCTTCTTGTAACCCCCCTATTGTAACTAAACCCTTATACACCCTCGCCACCTTGCATAGCTACTCTCCTAGCTTCCATGAATCATCTATAGGCTTCATTGGTCATCACTCTATAGCCCTTAACCCTTAGCCATCAAGAAAACTTGGACACCAAGGGTTTTCACCCCTATATAAACCAAATCTAAGCAACCCTTTCAAATCATACCTCAAAACTTCATCACAAACATAAATGGAGTTCTAGCTCAGCCAAGGAAGAAGTAGAAGGTCTCTAAGATCATAATTGAAGCCACTAACCAAGAAAAAGAAGCTCTTGAAGTCGTTACTAGGCGTATGAACCCGAAAACCCCATTTCAACCCATTTTAGCTCAAAATATTGTTCAATAAGCTTATAATCTGTATTAGAATGTTCATAATACTCTTAAGATCATATAGGAACTCTTGTTAACGCCTTGAATCCTCAAACCCACACGTTTTTTTATTAAAACCCTAAAAACGACCCGTTTTGATTTTCTAGCTAACGAATCCTTTTTCTAAACTTTTGTTACGTTAAAACATATTATTTTTCCTTATTCTAATAAGCTATAACCTGTAAATATCATATGGAACCCTAAAATAAGCTTGCATGACTTTTTGGACTCGATTTGTAAATATTTTCATGTATAGGGGGTATATATCGTAAATTTATGAAATTTATAACTAGAGGTGCTGAAAATGTCATTATTCCAAATTTATAACTATAAGGAACTATTTTGCCATGTTCTAAAGTTAAAGGTTTAAATTATATATACTTTATATATAAAGGACTAAACTTGTAAAAGTTTATAAACCAAGGGTATATATTGCTATTTTTGCAAACTTAAAAATATAAAATATAATAATTTTATATAAATTATAAAAATATATATTAATATTATAAAACAATTATGTTATATATTTAACATAATTTATCATCGATTAACTTTTGAAGAAACTTAAATTTTTATCGTATCACGTTACTACATGTGAGGAGTTTCATTTGGGTATACGTTTTGACGAGTTTGTTGGATTTACGATTTAAAGTGTCCTGGCTCCTCAAACGTTTACTACATGACCTCTGAATTATGATGGCCCGAACAGTGATACAATATTTCCATAAATTAATAAATCAAAGTAATACGTTAAACTTTATAAAGTTTTGAAACATAAACCATCACACTAAGACTTGACATATTACCCCAGGTTGTGTGACGAAGCCGTTACTTTCACTTGATATACTTTTGCCATCAATCAGATTTCCCCTGTTAAGGTGAGTTCATAGCCTCGCATTTTAAATCTTCTAATGTTTTCATAAACCCGCGAGGGGGATACATGCTATAAACCATGAATATGAGTATTTTTACAAGTGTATGCTATCCTGATATATTATTGCCTAAGTCCTTACTTTTGCCATTAAGACCCCACTATCATGAACCGTTAATTACTTTTCAGAGTAAGCGCGAATGCTGTGAATAGATCTATTTGGGACTGAGCTTCCCCGTTGGTGTACCTATACTTTCTGGTAACCAAACACACTTCATTTGAAATACTATTCAGGTGTTTGGCAAAGGCACCCGTTGGGGCAACTTCTTGTAATTATTGATTATCTCAAGGTCTCGGTGTCATGAGCTTAGGGCAATAATACTATTTTCCATAATAATTGTACTCATTGCAATTATTACACTTATGGGTGTATAACAACGTAACCCACTATTGAACTTGTATTCAAACTGTTTAACATAAACCTATGAATTTCACTCAACCTTTATGTTGACTTTTTATTATGTTTATCTCAGGTAACTGGGCATCTTATGGCACAGAGTAGCACGGACTTGAAGATGGCTAAACTGTTATCATTCAAACTTGATGTTTTCATTTAGATTTTGGGACCTTTGTTTGTGAAAACTCTGATGAAATAATGAATGATAACTTATCTTTTAAAAATGTCTCTTTTGAGTCGTTTTCTATGATTATGACTGTTGTACTATGAAATAATACCCCAGATTAGCTTCCGCTGCTATATGTAAAAAATGGGGGTGTTATACGCATATTAGCGTGACCTAATCTCCTATGCCACAACATGGATTTTTCATCAATCGCTGCAAGACAAAAAATTTCTTCTGGCTTATTTCCTAATTTTATCACATATAAGCCTTTCTTCCAAATACCTTTACCTATAACCTTACCATCCTTACTGATTTCACTATCATGTTTAGCAAAAGTTACTCTACACTTATTATCACATATTTGTCCTACACTTAGCAAGTTAAATCTTAAGTTATCTACATGTTCTACATTATCTATTTTGAGAGAGTCATTCGAAATCGTACCTTTGCCAATGATGTTACCGCGAAGATTACTACCAAAAATAACATTGCCTCCGTTGTTTGCCTTGTAGCTAGAGAAGAGCTTTCGGTTACCCGTCATGTGTTTAGAGCATCCGCTATCCTTTATCCACTCATTGGGTTCCAAGTCGACTCCAAGGCATATCTATTTATATAAGACAATAACTCAAGCATTTGGTCCCCAATATCTTATGGGTCCAAAGTTGTTAGTGCTAAACATCCCTTGCATTTGATGCAATTGCTTGGGATGTAGAAATGGAAGACACGTTTCCTATGGCATGTAACTTTGACGTTGGAAATTATTCCAAGTTACAAGAAAACCATGAGGTTGGTTTTGTCGGCCAACGTTCCTTTTTGGTTGCGGTGTCTTAGGACGAGGATAATTATTATTGACTCTTCTAAGTGGTGGAGTTTTTGATCTAAAGTTTGGTTTTGAAAATCCAACTTCGGGTTTTAACGATGGCTTGTAAAGTCATTTAACTTCATTATCACTAGCAACTGGAACTTTAACTTTGTTTACCATTATATGTTTTGTCTAGGACCCAAAATGGATTTTTAAGAAGAAACAGATTTCTCAGAACCTGGTGAATAGACTGGCGGTCCCATAATTGCTTTGGGGGCCACCTCTGCTATATGGGGTCGCCCTTATTTAAGGGACCTCCACCAGGGGGTGTTTCTTTTTTAGATTTCACAAATTTTATTTCCTTAGTTCCACTAGTTGATGCTTCAAATGAATTGAATCCCAAACCTAATTTATCTCCAGAGGGTTTTTGATTACTCAACATTTCATTTAAGCAATGTGTGCTCTTTTTAAATTTTGTTAGTTTAATAGATTCCTATTTAAGTTTTTCATTTTCAATTCTAAGAAATTGACATGTTGTACATTCGAGATAAACTCCCTTGTTTTTCTTGAATGTGGACAATTTTTCTTTTAGTTTACTAAGCTCATTTTCTAAGCTATTTCTAACAGTTTTTAATCTTTTGTTCTTTGTGATTATTTCTAGACTCATTTTGCATAGTTTGTCATGTTCATTATCTAGAGCTAAATTATCTATTGATGAGTTTTTATCACTAAAGTAAGAGGAATCGGAACATACCTCATTTGATGCTTGAGCTATCTCATATTTGGCTTCTCATCATCTTCTTCACTGCTATCGCTCCAAGAACCTCTAATGAATGATCTTTGGTTCTTGTCTCTTGGTGGTTTTGGATATTCTCCAATAAGATGATTTGGATCTCCGCATCTAAAACACTTCCTTTCACTTTTACCGTTCTTGTCATCTCGGTTTCTTTAAAAAGTCTTTTTGTCATTTCTAGGTTGTCTTACAAATCTACCCCTTCTCTTGAAGAACTTCTTGAGGTCTCTAACCGCCATGGCGTGTTCTTTGTCTTCACTTCCGAAAGTCGAACACTCCTCATCACTAGTTTCTTTCTTTGCCTTTAAAGCAAGAGATTTTCTTTCTCCTTTATCTTTGACTATTTCAGAATCTTTCTTGATGATCATCTCATGAACTTTGAGATTCCTGATGAGTTCATCAAGTGATAGTGATGTAAAGTCTTTTGACTCTTCAATCGTCGTGACCTTTACTCTCCATCTATTTGGAAAAAAAGGACCATAAGTATAATTAGACACTTCGTCTTTATTGTTCCACTAGCTAGGATCAAATTGAAATTATCAGATGTCCCTTTCATTATTACAACCTTCTTTTTAGATGTCAAAGACCCCCA
>BQNB010114479.1:0-21745 GCA_026074375.1 Tanacetum coccineum
AACACGATGACCTCTCGAAACTAAAAGCGACAAGGCTTAAAAATAAGCCAAGCATATAACTCGTTGCACCTTTCTCCTTTCTTCGAATAGATTGGAAACAAAAAGGAAACCAAATAAACAACAGCTTATTGATGTTATAAGCTAAAAAAACTAATTCAAATAAGCTAGAAATGCTTATTCGAATCTGTTATGAGCTAGAAGACAGGAATAAACAAATGAAAATAAAGATAAGAAAATAAGCCGAGGCTTATATTGATCTATAAGCTTAGATCTATATCGAATAAGCTATAAGAAGGCTTAATCGATTATGAAAATAAGTTAGAAACGATATAAACTAAAACAGATTATTAGAAATTAAGAATAAGCTTAACAGCTTATTTATAAGCTTAGTTTACGTGGCTTATAAAAGAGTTATAAGATCTATTTGAATAAGCTATGATATAGCTTATTTGAGTACCTTATAAGATCTAAATAAGCTGAGAAAAATAAGCCAGAGATACTCTTATGAGAAACTTATGTTTGATAAGCTAGAACTTAGAAGAAAAAGATAATAAGCCATAAGTAATAAGCACTCTAACCAATATCCAAACACGTCTTCATTAATATCAATAAGCAAGTCTTACAAAAAGTTGAAATAAGCTAGAAAATAAAGCTACAATAAGCTTTTAATAAGCTGAAACTATTATGCTAAACAGTAAACTACAAAAAACGTTGAGATAAAGAATGAAAAATAAGAACGAGTAGAAAAAAGATAAAGGAAGAATGATCCCCAAAAATGGGGAAAACGTCCCTCTTAAATAGCTTTTAATTCACGCATTCAATGCCTCGGGATCACCTCATCGTAACCGCCAGTAATTCATTCTCGATCCACCAATCTTATGGCGCCACGTGTCCCTCTAGATCATTCTTTGTTGGCTCGACATACACGGACCAACATTTCACAATCCAATTGAAATTTGTTAGATGCTTCAGCCATGTGTCAGAGTTGGATAGGCTAAAAGAGAAGAAGTGGAAAGGCACATGAGCTCATTCAATTTAATTACATGGCACGTGATCATCATTTCTTTAGTACTTAATTCATTTCACTTATAATCATTTGACATGGGCTGGATATTTCATTTCATCTTGGGCCGGTTGTTGCTTCCAACTGCTGGGCTAAAAGTTAGGCTGGGATGAGCATCAAAATGATTTCTTTAGGCTGAGTACTCATTCTCACAATTTTGTTAAACTTAGCCTTTAATAAGTATGGTTCGGTCCGACCCATATAAATAGTGTCGGGCCGGTCTAATAAGAAGTGAAAGCACCGTCGAACTCGAAATCTCGTGCGCTTTCTGAACCCGTACTAGGTTTTGTCCGATTTTGTCTTTATTTTTGTCCTTTTCTTGATATCCGGTACCTGCACATACACAAACACAAAAACAAGCATATATTTGCAATTTTTATTATGTTTTTGGTCTTTTGGGTTTGTTTTTCAAGGTAAAAGATATGTATAAAATAGCAAATACCAACGTGACACAAGGTCATGTCAAGTGTTGTGGTGTGAGCCCAAAACAGTGAGCATGCGTGGTTCAACCATGCATGCCACGTACGCATGAACCACATGGTTCATGTATGCTTGGCTTAACCCGCATTCGTTAATACTTTGTCATTGTGACTAGGGTCATGTTTGGTTTACATGTTGCACGTCAAGGAAGACACAGACATGCATGGGTTTCAACCACGCATGTCACGAATACGTTACAAGGTCGCGCAATACATGTATATCTTACAAGTTACGTATGTATATGTATGGATATGGTTAGGACTTGTATGATAAACGTTTACAAAATGTTAAACATGGTTACTTAAAATTAGATGTAACGTATCATTTGAAAACTCGACATCTAATCTTATGAACAAGATCGTTTTGCTAATAGCACGGGACATATATGACTTGAAAGGGGTTAGGGTTGAAGTCAGTTATTCAAAATTGTGTCATGTGGGAAACCCTAGCTAGTCACACAAAATGATGAGCCTAGGAGATCATTAGGGCGTGTACGTTTTATATCAGAGACATAGGTTTCGACATGGTAAATATAAAATATGAGTGCGAGCCACTTTAAGGAAAGGAAGCCGACATAGAATCTTAATACAACAAACCATATGTCATTATAAAACCAACAAAATTGTTATGATGGCTTAATGGGCTCGGCAGCCCATAACCAAAGGCCTAACGAAGCCCAACGTGAGCCCATAAGCTCACAATAAGCTCTAACAGCTTATGGGAAAGCCTACGCAGCTTATACAAACACAAATGGGCTTAATAGTCTTAACAAATGCTAAGGGGCCGAACCAAACCTTTAGAACTTTGTTCGAAACCTTAATGGGCCCAAGAAGCCCAATAACGAGCCAAACAGCTTATGGAATAAGCTGATCAGACCCTAACGATTTTAACAAGTATAGGGACTGTTTTGAACATTCTGAAAGTTAAAGGGCTGATGTGAAACCTATAAGGACCTAAATTGCAACTTTGTAAAGTTGAAGGACTAAAAGTGACAACTTGGGAAGTTAGGGGTTAAAAGTAGAATATAACCAAACTTAAATAAAAGGACTAAGGTTGTCAAACTTGGAAACTTAAAAGTATGTTAAGAAACTTAAATGATTTTATAAATACCCGAAGTGTCGGACTGGACTTAATACAATAAAAGTATTATGGTATTTAAAGTCAAGGTTTATCGGTGTATAAACTGTCGGGTTAATAAACGTATATTTATTAACGATATCTATCCCTAGTCATATACCTTCCCGAGAGCAAACGAGTAAAACAATTCTTTAAACCAAAATTTACCACCACACAAGTGATAACAGTATATATAATGAGATAAATAAACTAGCATTGTCATGTAGCTTATTTATGTGTTAAAAGTCTAAAAATTTTAGACTAAGACTTGACCGTATTTACATAGGTATTTGACGGTGTGATTCATTGCTATACTTGGATATATATTTATCATTCAGAGGACTACCTTCTAAGGTGAGTTCATAGCCCCATGTTTTACAGTTATTTAAATGATTTACATCTTTGGGGTGAGAACATGCTTTGTTTTACAAATTGGACGCAAGTGTACATTTTATACTATGATTTCGTGTTTGCCTAAGTAGCGATAACCCACTGAGCCCTTTATCATGAACTGTCAATTACTGGATTGTAAGCGCGAATGTTATGAGTAGATCTATTTGGGATTGACATCCCCGTTCGGGTGACTAGCTATCACCGGGAACGAACGTTATAACATGTCGGATTTGGGATGTTTCGGGTTAGAACATCATTCATGGGCATTATTGGCAAATTTATTGCATTCATACATGTCGAGCTTCAGTGTCATGAGCTTAGGAAAACGTAATCACTTTTTATGATGTTTGCATCTGTTGCTTAATCATACACTTGGAAATCTTGCGGTCCTACACTTGCGGTCCTACTATTAGATTTACATAAACCTATGAATTCACCACCCCCCCCCCCTCGCCTCCCACTTTATGTTGATAATTTTAGGCATTTTTTCCAGTCAATAATGCCACAGGTGCGATATACAATTGGAAGTCAATAATTGAAGAGTCAACCATTTAAGATTTGGGGTCCTTATTACCATTTTGGGGACAATTGTTATAAAACCGAATCTTTATTTATATGTTGAACAATTTGAATCCATTGGCTTATGTAACAAACAAGTATATTGTTAATCCAAGTATCTTTTTTCAACGACACGTTAGTGGTTGTTCTCATATCATCTGCAATTACTTTTGAAAGTAACGCCTTCGGATATTCAACATTCCGATGCTACCCAGATTTGGGGTTTACAGATTGGAGTATCTTAGAGCCAAGGTTTTATAGAGAACCAGTCAAAGTTTTTGTTTAGACTATAACCATTTTCAAACACTATTTTCACAAATGGGATTTGCGAGGGACATACATGCATTACTTGTTTACATCTAGCACATATATGCTTACATGATACACAATATTTTAACATTAGTAGGGTACTAAGTGCTTACATGATTGATATATTCGTATATAAAATATACTAAGTATATTACTATAAGACTCTTATAAATAAATCTTATAGATATAACATAGAGACCACTCCTTATATTAAGCTTATATACACTATCATACCGTATCTTTCCTATAAGTAATACTTATATAAGTTATTTTTCTTTTTGCAGTAGTCATGTCTTCTGCGACATCTGCGGTTACCTACACTTCCGTTTACACCGACTCTGAGCCCGGCAGAGCCTTCTGGGGAGCCGATGAATGAGGAGATATCTAAGGGAGGCATCCCACGGGTGTTGTAATAAAATATTATCGGGAATCGGGCTCGATAGTTAATCTAATATTGTATATGTTTCGAGTTTAATCCCAAACAAAACCCGAGCCCGGGTCCTAGTTAAATATCCCACACATCGTAGGGATATATATATATTTAGATATTTTCTTTTCAGAAAATATCTCATATATATATATATATATTTTCTTTTAGAAAATCTAGTTTTCATTATATCAAAAATTCTTTTTCTATTTTCTCTCTCAACTCTCTCTCATCTCTCTCTCATTTCGATTCTCTCTCTCTCTCTAGTTTCTTGCTTCGTGGTTCGGGTTATGAAGTGTTGTTAATCGGGAACCTACATAAGTCCACTAGTATCTTTCAAGTTTCCAAATGGTCCAAAATAGTTCTCCAATACTAAATCGTAAAATAAGTTCTCTTTAGTTTACTTAAATAATTTGCCAATAAGCTAAAATATAGTTCAAGGGAATAAGCTGAGACCAAATAAGCTTAAGATAAGCCACAGTTTATCTTAGCTTATTGAGTCGTGACCCCCAAAGTCCAAAACGAGCTTTCAAGTCCAAAATGAGTTAATAAGTTATACAAATGCACAAAGATCTCAAGTCGAAAGAAATAAGACACGAAAAATAAGCTATGTCTTAATACTCTTATTGGGCTGCGAGCCCAATAAGCTCGAAAGTTCTCCAATACGTTCAAAAATTGATCCGTTTGTATCAAAACCTTTTTAGTTCTTTATATAATCTCCAAACGAGCTAGAATAATAATACTTGATAAAATGAGTCAGGGTTAATAAGCCCTTAATAAGCCGAAATCTATTACTCTTATTAGGCCGGGAGCCCAACAAGCCCAAAAGTCTCAAAATAAATTAGAAATAGCCCAATTTAGGTTATAAGTTCAAAACTAAATAAAGTACCAATTAAAAGAAAAAATAAGCACTCGATAAGTACACGAAATAAGCCGGTTTCACAACAAGCAAACCCGCGAACCCTTATTGGGCCGAGTCCCTTGTTAGGCCCACTAAGACCAAAATAGCCATCGAATAAGCTCAAAACTAAAAATAGATGTTAAGATAAGCTAATAATCTATTTTCAAGATTCAATAAATAAATAAATAAGCATTAATAAGCTCAAAATAAGCCAACGAAAACCAAAATGGGTCGAGCCCTAGATCCTTTCCTTTACCTTGTTGGGCAGAAACTCACAAAAGCCTAAAAGCACATAATAAGTTACGAAAATAGGCCCACTATTAAATAAGCTACCAAATAAGCCACAACAAATCTCTAATAAGTCAAACAAGTCATGGGCCGAGCCCATGACCTCTTTCTTTTGGTCTGACGATTGGGCCGAGGCAAACAAACAAGTCTAAAAACCCAATAAGCCCTAAATAAGCTTATTAATAAGCTAGACTCCCAAATAAGCATCTATAAGCTCTAGAACATAAGATATTTTACCACAACAACCATGACATTAAGATGACAATTTCTTGCTTCTTTCTTTTTGCTCACGTCACAACCAAATGCACCCTTATTATTCTTGTCTTAATTTTTGTCTTTGATTTTAAAGCAAACGCATTGTACAACTAGCTTAAGATCATTATAATAACCGTAAAAGTACAACTATTTAAAGATTTTGAAGACTTACAAGATTTATGGTTTTCGGTTAGGATTCGACGCAAAGAAACAACCCAAACGTTGTTTTGATTACCCGAGACTATAAAAGAATCAACCCTTGAATATTTCTAAACCCTTAATCTTGATCAAACAAAAAAATGGTGGTTTCTTGCCTCCTTGTGGTTTCGTCTAAATACAAAGAGAGAGGAGGGAGAGAAAGTTTGTTAGTTGATGTTTTTGAAATGCAATGTATGTGTAAAATGGGATATGATATAAGACAAAGGTGGGGACTTATATGGAAGAAATTTTTTTGCCCCCTTGTCTCCTTGTGGTCCGGTCATAGTACAAGAGGGGAAAGGGAATCCTATTTGTTTCGTCTTATGTCGAGAATTTTAAACCGAGACTAGTTTAAACGATATCCGAAACCGAAACCGAATGTTCACAAAACGACTCACAAAATACTAAAACGCGTTAGGAAGCCTTAAGGTTGACTAAGAAAGATTTTTTTAGTCATTTATTTACTTAGTTGTAAATCTCGCGTAGTTTTCCATTTTTCTGACTAGTTTCTGGACGTAGCTCCAAGATTCACATTTTAAGACAACCGCTAATAAGAATCATGAAATAACTTATTTAAAATAAGTTTATTAAGTTCACTCCAAGATAACTAGATATACTTTAGTTCACTGTCGTGCTGGTACGCGATGTATGACGTTTTTCGCCAAACGCGGGAAATCATCCCGGTAAAGAATAAAATGATAACATAGACATTAAGATCACGAAAGCTCTGACTCAAAAGATTCATAGATTCACTGTAGGTCCTTGTGTTGGATCTATATAGCCTTTGTAAGACAATAGCTAACTTGAATAAATCCAAATCAACTATGCAAGAGAAACTGACTATGAATATCAAGTGTTAATGCGGAATCTTAACACAAGTATTAAGAAGAATATAATACTAACTTTGCTATTGATTTCTATTAAGCTTCAATGCTTCTATTTGTTATATTCTCAAACTCTATGCTGTATGGTTCCTTTTATACACCAAGGAAACCCTAGAAGGCTTTACAAAATGTGTGAAAGGATAATGCATATCCTTTCCTAAGATATCTCCTAAGATATCTCTAAGATAACTATATTCACTATTCTGTTACATAAACAGACTTACTAAATACGACTAGTACTAACTATAGTACTGCCACTCTACCAGTACTAACTATAGTACTGCCATACTTAACTTAGTACTGCCAGAACTAACTAATACTACCAGACTTAACTGTTATACTACCAGTTTAAAGTCTTTTACAATATATTTCCCAACAACCCTCCCCTAACTTGATTTTCACTTGTGAACTTCAAGTTTCTTCAAGTGTCTTCAATTTGAGCTTCCTGAGGATGTTGTAAATAAAACTCTTCGAATTATTCTTGAGCTGCAATTCTTCAAATCATCTCTTTTTGATCTTTGCAGCAACTATTCTTCAAAGCTTTTCAGCAACACTTCATATCAGCAACATTGACTATATGTACATCAAATCATATAGTTTTAGACTATTCTCATCACTTCCAGGTGTGTTAACTCCTGTGAGAGGTGAATCATTGAAACTTTAAATGGATTTGATGTCTCTTTACCAGTTAGCCATTTACTCTGGAGTAGTCAGTCCTTTGGCCACCAGAAAGGTGCATGTCCATGGTCGACTGAAAACCATTTCAACTCTCAGTACATGAAACATTGGTGAGTTGAATACCATATGGTTTTTGGCAAACCATTATAGCCATAAACGGATTTGATATGCCTTTACCTGTAGCCGTTTGCTCAGGGCTAGTCAATCCTTTGGCACCTAGAAAAGGTAAATTCCATGGTGGATTGATTACCATGTCAACTCTTTGTACATGAAACTTGGTGAGTTGATGTACCATCCACTTTTTGGTAAAGTGTCAACCATCTAATATGGATTTGCAATTTGTCTTTACCATAAGCCATAATCTCATGGACTAGTTATGGTTTTTCCACAGCCTTTACCACAATCCATAAACTTGTGGGCTAGCCAACTCTTTACTAACCAGATATGGTGAGTTGATAACCATACAATTTTTGGCAAATTGTCAGCCATTAACGGATTTGAGAAGTCTTTACCAAGAGCCGTTTGCTCCTGGACTAGCCAGTCCTTATGTCTGTTAGACATGGTGGACTGATAACCATTTGTTTGTTTAGTAGACATAGCACTCCACCCAGTGTTGTTCTCCTCATCTCCATTCTAGATATCTAACTCATCAACCTTCATTACTTCCTAATGTCAGCTTGCTTCTCCATCATTTTCAAAAGTTTGTAGCAATCCTCATCTGGTTTTCCTCTTTGAAGTTTCTTGTCCAACATTGCTTTGCTCACTTTAGCAGACAAAGGATACTTTCTCTTTATTAGCATATATATATATATATATCCATAGACTCCAAGTTCAAATAGTGTACTCGGCAAGCATCATAGTATCTCCAACAAATTAACCTTTATTGACCTGGCAAACTCTAAATTGAATCTGTACTAAGGGGTTCTTCAAACATGTTCTTCAAGTATTCCCAAAGTACTTTTTCAAATTCATCCTCTGGCTTATTCATACCATGTTTTCTCATCACAATCCTGTATAGCTATATAAGATCATCTCTTGATATGTCAGTCAACATTGCTCCAAAGCTTATGTATACCATATCAGTTCCATTCTCCCTTACAATCTGGTATACACCTTTCCTTCCTTGCTTAATGATCTTGTAATTTGCTATACTGGGTGATTTTATAGCTACAGGAACAGGATTAATAGGGATTTTAGTACCTGAAGTAGAATCATCTTTTTCACTAGCTTCATCTGAATCTTCAGAATCATCCTTATCAAGGTCTGTATGTAATCCTTTCCTTGCTATCTGTTTTCTCCTCTTTCCAGTCTTCTTGGTTGGCTTATCATCTTTGTCTTCTTCAACCTTCTCCTCTGTTGGTTGAGTACTTTCATCATCAAACTTTAGCTTCTTTGCAGTTTTAGTTTGGAGCTCTTCACCAAATCTCTTCAAACTTTCCTTTGTTGCTTCAAAGTTCATAGGGACATAGGTATCCAATTGCTTAACCAATTTTTCAAATTCTGCTTTCACTTCTTCAAAATTCAACTTCTTCAACTGAGTCAACTTCCATGTCCCTTGATTCTTTAGAAAGTTTGACATATAGTTCCTGAGCTGTGTTTGAGTCATGGGCTTATTCCTTTTTGCTCTAGCTCTTTCCTCTACAAAGTGTTTTCTTCTTTGATTTACCAACTCTACCATCCTTTTTGCATAATCTTCAACAGTAAGATCCTTTCCAAGCACACTCTCCTTCAATTCTGCATTTGCTTCAAGCTTTGCTCTGATAGTGTCCCAATCTTCTTCAGTATACGATTGAGCTTCAAACTGAACTTGAGCCTTCCTTTTCTTTTGTTCCTCTGTTAATTCTTGCTCTTCAGCCATCCTTTGAGCTAGAAGTGAATCCAAATGAACTTGTTTGGCCACTTCTTCCTTTTCTAAAGCTTTTTCTAATGCATCTAACCTGATAGCTTTAGCAAGTCCTGCTTCTTCTTGAAGAATTTATTCTTTTGTCTTTTTAAAAGCTTGAGTCTTTTCTTCTTTTGCCATAGGAGCCTTTCCTTCTCTTCTACCTCTATCTGGAGAAGATACTGAGACTCTTATGCTATCAGTAATAACTGGATCACTGCCAGTATTAATATCCAAACTGCTAGCATTAATTTCTTCAATACCAGCACTAATTTTAATGCCACCAGTATTAACTTCTTCAAAAGCAGACTTAACATCTTCAAAGTCCAAACCAGTACCAGCAGATTCTTTTGAACTCTTCCTTCTCTTGTATCTCTTTTCTTTATTAACTGACTTGATCTTTTTAACTTTTGTTAAGATTGCAGCAGCTTCTAAAGTTGTAGAGCTTATGTCTTTAACTTGTTCCTCTTCTGAAGCATTGACAGTCTTTGAGGGAGTAACAAGCTCTTGTACCAAAGAAACTAGAGGATCTAAATCATAAGTCTTCCTCCCCTGAGCCTTTGTTTTTTCCTCCTCAGAATCAGACAAAAGAACCCTCTTGGTCTTTCTCTTCAAAGCAACCTCCAAAGACTTGACTCTTTCCACCAAAGTGAGGATAGCCTTCCTAAAGGTCTATTTGATTTCCTTGAGTTGCTTCTCCAAGTCATCAATCCGTGCCATTAACTAGGAAGTAGTAGCTTCTTGGCTAGGTATAGGTAGTTGTTGGTCAGTTGATGGTTGTTCAAAGGTATGCTCCATTGGTTCATGTGCAGGTGAAGGTGTAGGTGAGGGGGATTCATTGGTAGTTTCAGCAATAGGTGTAGGTGGTGCAGGTTGAGAAAAAGGTAGAATAGTTATGGCTTCAGATGGTATAGGTTATGTTGAAGGTGGTGTTGGTGGTACCACACTTAATGATGGTTGAGGTTGAGTGACAGATGGAGCTTCTTATCCTGCACTTGGATTAGCAATAGACAACATAGCAGGCAACAAAGGTCTTGGTACCCCTCTAAAACCCCTTTTCATATTTCCAAAAATCTTTTTGGTCAAAGTCACATTCAGATAAGGGTGTTTGTTTTCAGTTTGGATATCCAAAATCATTTGTAGAAAATGAGGATACATCAAAAACTTTGTTTTGCTTTTCAAGTTTGCCACCATTCCATTAAAAATTAGTTTTGAAAAATTATAAACTCTGCCAGTGGAAAGACAAATCAAGGCAGTAGCAATATTGCTACCAAATTGATCCCATCCACCACTTTTAGAGCTTATACAATGTAAAATATGATGGACTAAGAATCTCCATTAGGGTGTGAAAAAGCTTTTCCAAAAGGTAAAAGATCCATCAGTAGGATACCCCATATGGCCCATCCCCTCAAAAATCTCATTGTTTGGCAACATGGTAATCCCTGAAGCATTTGCTAATTGAAGCTTATTTCTAATAGATGCCTCAGTGATTGTATACACAATAGTATCAATAGTTGCGTGTAATTCTATAGTCCCATCCCACCCCCCCCGCCCAAAAGCAAACCATCACCCTCCCAACCACCAAAAAGAGAACAACCCCAAGCAGACCCCACCAAACAGCCCTCACTCTTGCCACTACCCACCCTCAACCACCCCCCTATCACCTTCCCCTCACCCAACACAACACACCCAACCACCCCGCCCCAACTCCCCCCCCCCAAACCGACCAACCCCCCCAGACCCCAACAAATCCACCCCCCAACCAACCAATCCACCCGTGGCCATCCCTTCACATTCAAACCCACAGCACATAAACCCCAACCGCACCACCCCCCCCCTAATTACACCACCCCCACCTCACAACCAACACACCCACAAACCAACAACCCCACTCCCCTCCATCACCTAACCACAACCCCACAAAAAACCAGAAGAACACCCCACCCCAACCGCACATCTATCCCACTCCGCCCCCCCACCCACCCTCCTCCTCACAACCCCGAAAATCCGCACCCCAACCAATTTTACTCCTCCACCTCCACCCCCCCAGCAATCCCTGCGCACTCTCCCACCCACGCAACCTCCCCCCGCAACCTAAACACTACCAAAAAATCCATATGACCTAATAATCAGTGTGTAAATACATCCCCAAAAGATGATTAACTCATTTTTACTATTTAAAAGTCCTTAGTGGTGATTTAGCCATATATAAAAAACATATAACACATACAATAATGATAAATAAAAAGTATAAAGGAAATTTAGAAGACCTTAGGTGAATGGAGGTATGAGAATGAGAAATGAATGCTAAAAACCCCTGTTTTAGAGACTCACAACCCAAGCATGCACTTAAAAAACCCTTGTTTACATTAATAAAACCCCGAGCTTTCCTTTTCTTGATTAATACTTGCAAATGGTGATTCAATGGATGGAAACACCTTAGAATGTCTTAGGATAGATGTGTATAGGAGTGTATGGGTTGAATAAAATCTTATATGGATTATGTAGAGTGCTTGCTTGATGCCGTGAGCTTATATAAGAGCAAAAAAGGGGGTTTTGTTTGTTATTTCACTATGTTAAAGCATGAATGTTCTTTCTTACTAGAATACATGTATATATATGGCAAGACCTAGTCAAGGAACAAGGTAATGTCATGTGAATGGTCTAGGTCTTAGGTATGGGTCTCAAGAGTCAAAGAGACAAGTATGGTGTG
This sequence comes from Tanacetum coccineum, assembly GCA_026074375.1. Lineage (NCBI taxonomy): Eukaryota > Viridiplantae > Streptophyta > Magnoliopsida > Asterales > Asteraceae > Tanacetum > Tanacetum coccineum. Next base: position 12,146 of record BQNB010114479.1, read on the forward strand.
CCTTAAAGAGGTAATGTGTAGATTTAATGAAGTATGGTGTACATTTGACCAAAAGGACGAATTTTTGGTAAAATCTTTGAGACATTGCAAGATTTTCGGCGATACAAGAGATATATAATAAGAATTTGAGTAAACTTTAGTATTGTGGTATAAAAGTGGTAATTGTTGTCGCTAGAAAAGTTTTTGTGGTTCCGGGAGTGCCTAAACGCTTTTTATCGCGAAACGTATACACTTTACGTATCCGATAAAAATAAAATGAACAAAGACCATAATTATTCTCAAAATAATTATTTAATACTTGATCGATGTGAACATTTAATCGTTTGATGCCCGTTTACATTGAATGCTAATTTTTAGCCTACGCGATTTAGCTTAACAATTATGATTTAAAGCAACCGCGTTCAACACTAAAAATAAATAGTAGATTTATCGACGTCGTCAATGACTTGAAAACACAGGGTGTTATAAAAAACATGTAGGAACCAACATTAGACTCTCCCTAGCTAGCCATTCGTATATTTTCCCCTTAGGTATAGCTGAAGATGTATTGGTTGAAATAGCCTATTATATATACCCTGTAGATTTCGTGATCCTAGATGTTAAGGAAGATAAGAAGAAGCCCTTTATTTTAGGAACACCATTCTTAACAACGGCTAAAGCCGAGATTAGATTTGATAAGGGAATAATAACTCTAAAATCTAGCAAAAATAAGATAAATTTCTTTAAGATCCCTAAGTTCTTTTGTAGTGTCGAGGAAGGAACCGAGAGTGACGTAGATCCCACAACCCCCACTACTACCATAAGTAGGCTGATTTTGAAGTGGGAGGAAAGAATTAAACTTCACCAAGAGAAAGAAATATAGTTTAACCAAAAGTGTTTAATGATGAACATTCCGCATTGCACTCGTCAATGAAGGCTGTGAAGTAAGTGACGAAGGAGGAGTTACGTAAGGAGTGTGACTTCGAGTCTAGCTACAAGACTCGTTAAATAAACAAAGGCACTTATTAGGAGGCAACCCAATCTTTTATTTCATGCATTTTAAGAGTGTCATATGTGTTTTAATTCTTTATCGTTTGTTTTTATATGTTTCAATTATGTGATCATGCTTTGTTTTGTCTTTAATTTCGTCTTAATGACAATCAAAGGTATTTTACATCAATTTGTATAGGAAATTATCCAGTTTTAAAGAACCATTTTAAACATGTATAATAAATAGTTTAGATTAATTCGCGTCTTATGTGTCTGTTTAGAGTCATATGATTGTGTTAATTTTTTTTTGTGGTTTATGTAGTAATTCTCCAGGAAATAACTAATAGCATTTACGTGCAAAAATTTTTCCAAGAAAGAAAGAAAAAATCTTTAGAGACGCTGGAGACGGCATCAGGATTTATCCTGACGGCGTCCCCAGCCCAGCTACAGTAAAATTCCTATATTTTAAAAATTCTTGAAAATTAGTTTTGTATAAATTCTAAAATTTGTAATTTTCCTAAAAGCTTGCAGAAAACCACGATTACATTAACATATTCATCCTATCTTTATTGCTTTCATTAACAATTACGTTGTATAATATTATCCCGTCGATTTTACTCTAGGTGTAGTTGTTTCTTGTCTTTGATTTAAAGGTTATATTTGATGAGGAGAGCCCATAATTTCTTAGGAGTTTCTTGTGGAAGATTCTTGGATGACAATTTAGTTGGGATCATTTGTTTCTTCTCTAATATTGAGCAAAACTATGAGAGTACCAGTTTCTTTCGCCTTTTTTTCCCTTTATTCATTTTACAAGTACTTTTAAGAACATTGGGGACAATGTTCAAAACAAGTGTAGAGGGGAAATAAAGCCTTAGAAACTATTTCTTCATTTGCCTTTGCTTTGTCCTTAAAATGATGAGTAATATACTAAAACGTAGCGTAGACGGTAATTTTTACCCAAATTTTAAATTTTTTATGGCACACACCGATGAAAACTTAGTATTATTAGCGTCTCATGGATAAGAATTATATGATTAGAACAAAAACCCTACCACTCAAAAAAAATCCCACCCCAAAAATATGAAGTTTCCCCCTAATCTTAGGAATACAAGCCACCCATCTTTGGTTGCTAAAATAGATTTTACCTTAGCTTGCTCGAATAAGGAAATGAGCAATCAAATAATGTCGCGTTCATGGATATTGATCGTGCAAAAAAAAAAAAAAAATGTGATTTTGTCGCGTTTTTCTAGAGCATTAGTATCGGTTAAACCCTATATGAGTTGACCAGTAGTTTATTAAATTCTAGATATTGCTTTAGTAATGCATCCCGAGACTGCTTAGTGAGATCGCATTCATGTGATTAATTTTTGCTAAATGATAAGAGGCACTAGGATAAACCCTGTTTTAAACATGTATTTGTTATTATGGTCTCCTCGATCATATAAATATCCTCACACCCTTGCTTCACACTTATTTTTAGTACAAGATACCCCTAGTAGACCCTTTCGAGCCTATCCTTTTCGCGGTTCTTGTAATTTTCTGGTGGATTCCGAATTATTAATGAAGAACATTGTTTACACCCACACCAAACTGTTACACCCAAATCGCCTTAGCCTTCCTTGTATGTACTCGTTTTTAGTACATTATATGATATATTTGAGTAAACTTTATGTATTGGGTATAAAAGTGGGTATTTGTTGAAGCGTAGAAAAGTTTTTGTGGTTCCGGGAGTGCCTAAACGCTTTTTATCGCGAAACGTATACACTTTACGTATCCGATAAAAATAAAATGAACAAAGACCATAATTATTCTCAAAATAATTATTTAATACTTGATCGATGTGAACATTTAATCGTTTGATGCCCGTTTACATTGAATGCTAATTTTTAGCCTACGCGATTTAGCTTAACAATTATGATTTAAAGCAACCGCGTTCAACACTAAAAATAAATAGTAGATTTATCGACGTCGTCAATGACTTGAAAACACAGGGTGTTATAGACTTCCCCCGTTAAACGAGCCTTGTCCTCAAGGCTCACGATGCAGCACTTGACGACGGTGTGGTCTTGGTGAAGAGGTGTGGATATTTCTTCTTGAATTGGTTCCACCTCCCACGTGAAATACGAGACCTCTCGTAGAGTTCCAACGAACTTTTAAAACTCATGGGATCCGACTTCGCTTCAACGTATTAAACGTTCAACGGCCCACTATTTCTAATGGTTCCTCAACAAATTAAGCTTGTCTCAGGATGAAGTCCAACCAACGAACCTATGGTATCGTGCGCATGAAACACTTTTACAGATTAATACATGAAAATTAATTATAACTCTTGCTTGACTCTTCTGGGAGTTCGAGTTTGTAAGCAACCTTTCTGACCTTTTCTAACACCTTGAAAGGTCCAACATACTCAGGGTTTAACGTTCCCCCCCCCGTTTGCCAAAACGTACTACCACCTTTCCAAGGCCGAGACTTAAGCATAACTTTATATCCCCGCTTGGAACTCCATTGGGTTTATGCTTTAGATCGCGTAACTCTTCTGTCGATCACTGAGCGCTACATCCTTTGTTTGATTTTGGATGATTTTCATCAGTGCCTCTTGAAACAGTTTTTCTGGATCGAGTATATTGACTTCTCCAAATTCAGGCAAACAAACAAGTGAACACAACTATCGACTAAAAGTGCTTCGAATGTGCGGCTTTGATTGCTCAAGCGTGAGAGCTAATTGTTTGTAGAAAACTCGACTAATGGAAAATGTTAACCCAAACCCTTTCTTAAAGTCGATTGCAACAAGCACGCAACATAACCACAAGAGTTTGAATGGTCCCTCCTCGCTTTGCCCGTCTATTTGTGGATGTAACTGCGGGTGCTCATTTCCAAATTAGTAACCCAAAGCGTTCTGAAGTGACCTCTAAAATTGGATGCAATCTCGGTCACGAACACAAATAAGAGACAGGTATTCCATGACTCGTGACCACCTCCTTTAGGTACATTCTTGCAAGTTTATCCAAAGGATCAGTCACTTTTTTATTTGGTGAGAAGATCGCAGACTTAGGTGAGTCGATCAACGATCCACGTCAAATTGTGTCATAGCCTTGAGACGACTAGGAAGCTTCGTGACAAAATCTCATAGTGATGTCGTCCCACTTTTCATATCGGAGCTTGGTTGTACGAACAATCCTGATGGCCTTTGATGTTTCGGCCTTGCCCTTAAGCACAAAGGTCAAACACTTGCTAACAAAGTGGCTATGTCGGCTTTCAAGTGGACCACAATATAGCTGCTTCATGTCTTAGTACATTTTGTCGGAACCCGGATGAATAGAGTATTTTGATTTGTGGGACTCGTGCATGATCACAGTCCGCAAATCGCCATAACAAGGTAACCAGCTCCTGCCATTGAGGCATAGGGTTCCATTCATACGTGGTTCCAACTTTTGTTCTCTAATTGCTTCTGGGAATGTAGCGTTCTTAATCAACATTCCCCCAATGTCTTCACTCTTAATGTTCTCTGGTTTTCGCGCTTCAGTCTGAGCATTCAAGATCTGTTTGGGAAGATCCAAGCTAATAGTCATGACTGAGGCTCGAACTCTTAACGGTGGTTCTCGTTCTTTCCTGCTCAAAGCATTAGCAACAACATTTGCTTTCCCCGGGTGATAACGAATATCTCAATCGTAATCACTTAGCAACTCTAACCATCGGCGTTGCCTCATGTTCAACTCTTTTTGATCTAAAATGTGTTGCAAACTCTTGTGATCGGTGAACACCGTACACTTAGTTCCATATACATAACGTCTCCAGATCTTGAGAGCGAACACCACTGCACCAAGTTCTAAATCATGAGTCGTATAGTTCTTCTCATGAATTTCTAACTGGCGTGATGCATAAGAAATCACCTTTTCTCTTAGTATCAACACAGCGCCCAAACCCTTTTTTTTGAAGTGTCGCAGTATGCGATGAAATCTTCGCTTCCTTCAGGTAATGTAAGGATTGGTGCACTGCATAACTTTCTGCTACAACAGTTGAAAAGCTACTTCTTGTTTATCGCCCCAAACAAACTTGACTTTCTTTTGAGTAAGCTTAGTCATTGGTTTGGCGATCTTTGAAAACCCTTCAATGAATCTTCGATAATACCCAGCAAGACCTAAAAATTGACGAATCTCCGTTGGTGACTTAGGAGATGTCCAATCTTTAATGGCTTCAATCTTGGCTGGATCCACATGAATTCCTTCACTATCGATCACATGACCGAGGAACTGTACTTTAGAAATCCAAAATTCACATTTGGAAAACTTGGCATACAACTCTTCCTTCTTAAGCAATTCTAAGATTTGCTTAAGGTGTTCTTCATGTTCTTGTTTGTTCTTCGAGTATATCAGAATATCGTCAATAAAGACAATCACGAATTTATCCAGATATGGTTTACACACCCGATTCATAAGGTCCATGAATACGGCAGGTGCGTTTGTCAAACCAAACGGCATAACTTGAAATTCGTAATGGCCATAACGAGTTCTGAAGGCAGTCTTCGGAATGTCTTCTTCTCGAACCCTCAATTGGTGATAACCTGACCTTAGGTCGATTTTCGAGTAGACACTCGACCCTTGACTCAATGCTTCTTATAGAACTTCTTCATTCTTATAGCCATCATTTCTATTTTCCAATTAATGTCCATCTCTTCAATATCCACATCATCAATTTGTTCCAGATCTTCATGTAGTACATTTAAAGTCCTCTGTTTGTTGGCAAAGAGGTAATAGGATTACTATCATCAGCTATAACCACAAGTAACTTTCTTTTTCAGGAACCATTGGTTGAAGAAGTAGAAGGAGTGCAAGAACGGTATGCACCCCGAGAAACAGACTTAACCACTGCATAGTGACTAATACATTGCTATTGTGAAACAAAAGCAACATTTCGACACATTGAAGATGGTTCTTGGCGGAGCACCTTGAATTTCTTGCTCAAACACCGTCTAAGGTATTGTACAAATCATCAATAGATAAATTATCAATCTCTGGATTAGTTTCTCATTATATGTGCCGAGATGGACCATGCAGCTAATGCAAAGATCTAGAAACTTATGATTTGCATCTTCTTTTGATACTTCAGACACCATGATTTCCAATTGAGAAAGTAACTGTTGAAACCTGTCCCATACCCCTTTTCTAGTCCTTTTGAATTGATATTTTAAATGCTTCAAAACTGTTGTTTGAAAACCGCTATTCTGCATTTTCTTTGAATTTGCCTTGCGACAAAACCCTGAGTTTCTAATGGTGCTCTCCCAGATCTCTTTTTGCATCATCCATTCCATGAAATACTCTCGAATATGTTCTCTTAGGAATGCCATACAGCAAAATTATCTAGCCTCCTTACCTTTCAACAGCTTGAATCTCTGCAGCAGAAACTGGTGAAAGTAACTCTAATAAACAACCATCCACATCCAGTTAGAAATTCACTTCTTGGAGTTACCTTCGAAATTAAACCTTCCATACTTATTGATCATTGTACTCAAGGAAATGTATCCATCCAATTGCCCAAATAACATACTCCACCCTACATTCAGAATTGGGAAGTTTGATATTTGAGATGCAGTAGTTATTGAGGAATCATTTTGTTGTTGTGGTTTAGGTGCAGACACACAACGTCTGATGCATCTTCATGGTTTGATTTCTCACCAATCACTGAGATTTGTGATAAATCATCATCGTTGCAGGTTGTGACATTTGGATATTGTGTTTGAGTTTGTGGTTCTATATGTTTCTTCTTTCTCAGAGTCCTTCTAAAAGCTCTGATACCACTTGTAGGTCCTTTGGTTTAGGATCTGACTAGCCTTTGTAAGACGATAGATAACTTGGATAAATCCAAATCAACTATATGAGAAACGCTGACTATGAAAATCAAGTGTTAATGCGGAATCTTAATACAAGAGTAAAGAAGAAACAACAATACTAATTTGTTATAAAGCTCTATGCTTCTATATATTTCTCTAAACGTTTTTGTTGTTTCATACTGTAAATAACATTGTGCCTTAGGGTTCCTCTTATACACCAAGGAAACCTTAATGGGCTTTACAACCGTGAGAAAATGATAGATTCTATCATCTCATTTCCTAAGATACAATCTCCAAGATATCTCTAAATAACTAATACTATTCTTTTCACATAAACAGACATAACTATAAACAAACAATTAAACTATGACCAGTACTAACTTTAGTACTGCTAAACTACCAGACACGAACTTAGACTAAGCCAGACTTAACTTAGTACTGCCAGTATTAACTCAATACTAACAGACCTAACTATAACTACCAGACTTAACTGTTATACTACCAGTATTAAGTCTGTTACAATCTATTTTCCCAACATTAATCCCTAGGATAGATTATAATTAGCAAATAAGGATGCTTTATGCATATGCGTTTAATTGTGATAGAATTCTACATGTCTAGGTCTTAGGAAGAAGTAACGCCTAAGTCTAAAGAATGATATGCCACTTCGAGAAAAGTAATCGTTGCACTAATAAACAAACCAACATTCTGATTGGATTAATAATGGTTAATACAGTTTTCTTATATTTGGCTAGACCGCTCTTTTATCTTCTGTTAACATTGCTTTCGTGCGTTTAATATCTTAAATTGGTTTTAGTCCACCACCAACCTGCCAGTACTCTCAGAATTAAACACCCCCTTTTTCTATTAGATTTAGGAATTAACATAGGTTTAACATAGGTTTAGCACAGATTAGACTAAATTAGATTAGAAAAACCAAAGTATTAATAAATTGAAAGTGTTCCTCGCTCTTAGGATCCAGACAACCCTACTTACCACTAACTTCCACCGACCGAGTATTTTAACACCCCTAAATATTTCACACAATCAGACAATAAACACAACATTTGTGTAATTCATAGTACAATTGCACAAAGATATAGAAAACACTCGAATAGAGGCGTTTAAAAAAACTTGTTTCCATTTAAAAGAATTTCGAGTAATTAAACTACGTCCCACAGTATCGTTACCAAAAATTCATAACCTAAGACTTTTTCCAAATCATTGGGATGATCAGTATATGATAAAATGGCGAACAAAATACAAGTTTCTGTTAAAACTTTAATCGCTAGACATTCCTCGTACACAGCATCCATCACCCTTGATTACCAATTAGATAAACAACTGCATAAAAAGTAAACAAAAAATGTGATTGAATCCATAAGAGATTGTAAGAGATAAAAGAGAACGACGACAGTTATTGTTCATCGTTGACTAGTTGTACGACAAAGCCATTAATCCAGGTTCTATAGAAAAAGCACATGACACGAAGAGCCTTTCGTTAACACATAACTTGTAATTAATTCCATGTTGCCCTTAAAACTAGTATTATTGCTTATACATAACTTCTAAATACAAATTTGTCCGTATTCGACTGGTGCTCGAAAGGATTCGATTCAACCCCTGACAGGGCAAGACAAACCTAATCAGATCTATTTAACTTGTACTATCGCTTACCCATTATATAGCAATTAACAGTTTCATGATTGTGGGGTCTTGGCAATAAGCTACTTATGCAATTAATCTCATATTCAGGTCCCACATACCATAAAGTTTCTTCGTTGCTCAGTTTTATATAACAAGCATGTATTCCTCGCGGTGTTTTATAAATACATTTTAAAAGTTGAAAGGCGAGGCTATTGAAATCCCATAAGAACAATTAGATCAGAAGTATAGTGAGTACTGAATGAGCAAGAAGTACTACAAGGCACCCCTACAATACGTGAACGCAATTTAGTACTTAGAAAGTAACAAAAACGTACACAAAATAAAGCAATTTGAACATGAGATGTAGTTTCCAAGATAAGACATAGGCACACTAGAACTTCCCCAAGTCCTTTTTAATCCCAAAATGACTTGTGACCTGGTCTTATAGGCAAATGAACATCTACCAAGTTTTGGCTTCTAACTTTTATTTTATCACGGTGTACTATACGTTTTAAAATTTTTAGACTAGACGTAAAAACTAGGTTTCTGAATTTAACTTGACTTCATGAACTCATATCTCCTTGCTCACAAATGTTCTATATATGAGGCTTTCACACATGGAAATCTATTTGTGTCTAGTTTCCAGAAATGTAAGTCTCATAATTTACAAAGTTTAGTAACTATGTGAAAAGACCATTTTACCCCTGGTTGTCCAAAACAGAAAGTTTCAAAAATATTTACCCTTTACTAAAATGGCCATAAATCCCAAACCATGATAGCAATGAAGGTGAGGTCAAAGGCTATGGTTTCCTTATGATGTCTACTACTGACCCAACCTTTAAGATCTATTATTTTATGGAAAAATTTTGGAGTTTAACTCGTATTCTAATCATATGTCCAGATTTGACCTATTTTCTTGTTTTGGCCATAACTCACTCTCCCAAGTATATTCTGGACCTCGTCTGGAATTCCATCGTACTTTGACAATAGGAATTCGACTCTGCTTGACCTGCTTCACTTCGCGGTCCATGATTTCTACTGGTTCCTTAATAAAGTGTAGTTTGTCGTCAAGTTGGATCTCTTCAAGAGGGATAACCAAGTTTTCATCCACTAGACATTTCTTGAGATTCGAAACATGGAAGGTGTTATGAATTCCA